>ML779472.1:94528-140162 GCA_009831015.1 Picea engelmannii
GGGGGGGGGGGCGTTTTAGAGAGAGAGTTTTGTCATTTTTTAAAAAATGGTGCTACAAGTATCACCATTTTTATTTAGGGATTTTTTTTTGTGTCAATGTGGTAGTGTTTTTGTAGGGGATTTTCTAAAAGGTGTTCTTTGGTCATTTTTGGAAAAATAACGATCATTTTATTTTCTAGAGGTTATTTTTATTCCGAGGAAATGTACTCATGGAAAACCCTATGAATACTTCCCCATGTTCCATGGATGGTAAGCGGGGTAAATCATGGGCCCTGGTTAGGGGGCCTCTCCTTGAGGGAATCAAGAGATTCAAACCTGTGACCAACAACAAGCATGAAAAACTCATGCCTAGCTCTAGACCAATTGAGCTAACCCTTGGGACTATTCGAGAGGTTATTTAAAATAATAATAATAATAATAATAATAAAACCAACGTATCACCATTTTGTTTTCCTTTTTCAAGGATTTTTCTTTTAGTGATGATAAAGTTGTTCCACATTAAAATAATAATAATAATAGTTAGTTTTTTGTTTTTTTGAGATTCTTGTATCCCATTTTTTTCTAACAGTTATATTTAGGTTTTTTATTTTTTTAAAGAAATTTGTGAGTAATTATTATTATTTTCTAAAAACTAAAAGCATCGAGATTTATCTATTATATATATAAAGTTTACGTCACCTCCGAGAGAATATGCCAAAGCATAAACCCAATTCATACCCTAGCCAAAATTGCCATGTTTTCATGTCTATATCACCAATTTTAGTAGAGCATATTACCATATTTGTCTAGAGTCTTATTAGAAAATTCTTATAGCTATCTATCATAGCTACATCTATAGATAAAATATCTATTGCTATAGCTATGACCATATGGAAACATAATAATAGTGAAATCATTTGACAACAACTTCGACAAACCAGTTAACCATGTGCATCATCCCTGGGCTATGCTTTCAATGACTTGGTCATGAGTTTAGTGTCCAACAAATTGTTAACTGCCTCACCCACATCCAGCTCTATTGGACATCTCTTCAAGCCCTATGGACTTGCAATTCCTTCCCCTTCTTCTTGTTGCATAGGCTTATGATTGGTAGGTGAAACCTTGAGACTGATACCATACTAAGTTTGACATAAGAGCTCAAATTTACATTCCAAGACACAAATTGCATGCAAAAGGTCTACCTTCTCCCTTCTAGACATGTATAGATCCTACACGACCATGGCCTATACAATCCAATAGACCTTAGCTATCTTAAAATATTTAGTCTCCCTCATCCTAGACATGTTTAGCCTTTGAGCTCAAACCTCCTCTTCCACCTCTACCATTTCCTTCTTTTCTTCCTCTGAGCACTGCTCCTAGAACTTGTTCCCAGCTTCCCATGCCTCTCAGGACACCCTCGTGTTGGCCACAGGCCCCTGGGACGTGGACACTTCCTTATCATGCATCCCCCTGCACCTTGCTTTCCCCTTCCTACCGGAATGTTTGGTCGTCCTGTGGACAATCCCCACCGAAATGCAAACAAACGACTATGAATGCTACCAATGAAACATGTTGACAAGTACCACCAGCTCCCTACCCATTTCTTCTCCCACCCTAGATTCAATCCTACTAGGATTTAAGCCAAAACCTCAATTTACTTCTGAATGGCTCTCCTAGACTGCTCCATCAAACCCAAGCAAACTTTTGGCATTGATTACCTTGATGGTGCCTCTCACTTCAAATATAATCACCCATGGGTGCGCCATCATGAGCCAACATATCATTCCTACCATCATCCCTGCGTGATGTCGTGTAATCCTACTCCACTTAGCTTCCAAAATATTCAACACGTTGAAAGATGAATGTTGTGTACCAACGCTAGGTGGGGCACTCCACATCTTAATGACCCTCATAATGTCGCACACCTAGAATAGATTGAACCACATAACCTCCATCATTTGATACCATCGTCGAGGTATTTTTCACCCCCTCATGTGCTTGTATATGTGTACCATCACCTATAGTTGTCTCATTAAGCAACGATGTTGACTCGTGGGCTCATGTCGTCGGGAAACAACCAACACCCCATCTGGGAAATTTGTGAGTAATTGTTGAAATCTTGCCTTAGTTTCCTGAACTATACAAAATTTAATGGTAATTTTAACTTAATGGTATAAAATTAAAAGACAATTTCCATAAATTAAAAAAGGTTCTAGAATTAAGAAGATAATTTGCTTTAGTTTTATGAAAATTTAGCAAAATTTTGTGAACTTTGTGAAAATTTATTAAGATTTGAGAAATTTCATGCATGAAGGTAGGGAAGAAAATGCTAGAAATCTTTTAGATTTCCTCCATGCACAAAAAAATTGGCCAAATTTCACAAAAAGTTTCCAAACTTAATCATTGTTTTAACATTTCAAGGATGGAATGAAAAAATTGGCCTAATTTCATGCATGGAGGGAGGGGTGGTAAATGATAACAATCATCCCCTTGGGGTGATTCCCAAAATCGTGTCCCCTCCCTCTAAGTGTGAAGTTGCTCAAATTTGATAAAATCATGGAGATTTAGCCAAAAATTTCCATATTTCAAGCATGGAAAGAGGCAAGGGGAGATGATCAAATTTCAAGCATGGAGGGAGGGGAAATGTGATCATCACCTCCATTCCCTTTATGCTTGAAATTTCAAAACGATTTGGAGAAATTTGGTGAACGTTTTATTAATTTCACACATGTAGGGAGTGGGGCGTTATTGGGAATCTCCTCTAGGATGGGGATTTTCATCATTGGCACCCCTCCTTCATTGCATGAAATCTAGCAAAATTTGACTTTTCCCCAATTTTGAATGATTTTGCACATGGGAAAATGGGGCAATTCCCAGCATCGGTCCCCACCGATCCGTTCATGAAATTTCTCAAAAAAAATGTTAAATTAAAAGAACTCATCTTTTTAATTTTTCAAAATTTTGTAAAAATCATGAAACTTTTCTTTGAATTTATATTATTAATGTAAAATTTTCATCAAATTTTATAGAATTAAGGAAATTAAGGCAAGATTTGAGCAATTGTCATCCTTTTATTAAAAAAAATACCCTAAATAGAGACATTAGAAAAAGAATAGTGATACCATAATCACCAAAAAAGAAAAATTAGTTGATAAAACAACAAGACCTACTATATCACCTCCAAAATTAACAACAAAAAAAACAAGAAAAAAAGTGGTGTTACTATATCAACACTATTTTTTGAAAATAGCCCTATGAAAAAAATGGTTGACAAAAAATACATTTTTGCCAAATTAAGTGATTTTGAGCTTCTAATTCTTGTTTTGAGGTAATACTTCTTATCAAGTAGGTAATAATGTTATCCCAGCTACCCAAAATTTTTAAGGCATTATAATGTCATTTGTTGATATGATAAAGAATGCATTTTTTGTTTAAACAATAGATTCTAATTAGGTGTCGTCTATCTATTAGATTAACTATCCAAATTGATGCAATTCCTGGTTTGATACTGGATGTCATTGTAGAGGCTTTAGAGTGGGATGGTACTTCATATGTCTTTGCTTGCGTACACACATAATGCTCATCCATTTAGATAGAAAGAGATAACCATGCTCAAATTTGTGTAGAGATTGATCTTAGTAAAGGTCTTCCAGAGATGACACTTCTAAAACAAGTAAATTTTAAATGGATTTAGATCTTGGATTATGAAAATACAATGTTAAGTGCCATTTTTTTCATCAAATAGGTCATCAACATGAATAATATCCTCAAGCAAGAGGTAATTTCTAAGAGGAAAAAGGTGTTGGTTGTGGAGCCTGATTATCTTCCTGATTTAGAGGTCTTTTACTTTCAGCCGTGTTTATACCCCATGAAGTATTTACACCCCAGAAGTATGTACACTCTTCCTTGTAAAAGTATATTGCAATTTCATTGTAAATCTGTACCGTTCATTATAAGATCGTAGATCTAACGGTAGATATTATGTTAGGGTTTTTTTCCCTAGAAGGCAATCCTCTTTTATGAGGGAAATGTATTGCGGCTATTGTTGATGGTGAATATTGTATTCTGAGAGAGGAGACTGTGAGAGAAAGAAGAGGAAGTTACAACGGGTTTTGTTTTAGGTTGTATCCCTTCATTTGTTGGATAATAATAAAGGAAGGACCTGGTAATTTCTCTGGTGGACGTAGCCCACACTGGGTGAACCACATAAATCTGTGTCTCTCTTGTATTGTGTATCTTTTGTGTTTTGTTTCCGCAATTGTTTTATTTTATTGCTCCGTGGTCCTATTTTTCTAACAAAAGGGTCATCCTTTCAAACCTAAAATCTCATAGCCATATCGTCCTCCTCCTTCGGATAATGAAGATGATGGGAGTAAAAAATACTCGCACCCATCTAAGCTAGAGAAAGATAATAATGGAGGAAAACACGTAAAGAAAGAAGATGTAAAACATACAACAAAGGTTCATGAAGAAGTAATTAATGTGGGTGATCCATCCTCTCAATAGATAGATGTTAATGAAGTTCCAATAAGAGGAATGGAGAGGTCACATGAATCCAAAAATTCTAAGTCTTTTAAGGAGTAATTTTTTATTGAAAATTCAGAAATATATAATTAGGATCTACAAGTGGTTGTTGCAGGACATCCTCTAGGAGGATGGATAGAGGTAAAAAAGAAGAAAGGTAAAATATATGGGATTGATAACATTTCCACATAATGGATTTGTCCATGTTTTGTAGGGGTTTTATCTTCAGTGTAAAATGTCTCTAGTGCTTAATCCCAGTTGAATGATTATGAATTTTTTTTAGCATATTTATATAATGTGTTGTATGCATCTAAAGAATCTGATTTCCATTT
The DNA here is from genome assembly GCA_009831015.1 of Picea engelmannii. Classification (NCBI taxonomy): domain Eukaryota; kingdom Viridiplantae; phylum Streptophyta; class Pinopsida; order Pinales; family Pinaceae; genus Picea; species Picea engelmannii. The sequence goes on from ML779472.1 coordinate 99,364, forward strand.
CTTTTTATGAAGAGAAATTGCTATATTTTTTTTCCATGGAAAGAGGTAACCATACAAATATTGTTGATCCTTTTGATTTGAAGTCCCAAATATTTTCTTTCCAGTTCTTAAGCCCATTAGCCAATGTTGAAACCATTACCAAATTTATATCTAGATTCGGCTTCAGAGTCCCTAATAAATATGTGACCACTAAAGTAAGTGATGCATGTCAAAGGTCAAGTTGGTATGGAAGAACAAGAGTGGGGTATTTACATCATTCTCATAGAATAGTGAAAGATTTTTTCACATACATTGTTGGTGCTTACTAAAAGTATAGTGTCATTCAAGATTACCCACACATGGACATTAACAATTCTACATGGTTGGCTTATCTCAACAACCAAACATGGGTATAAACACATATGATAATTGTTTTTTATCACACACACTAGAGTAATCTAATGGTGTGGTGCTTCGATATTCCCTCAATGTCCTTCATCCGATGGTTCATAAGAAAATCATGTTTAAAGTAGGGTTTTTGGATATTGAGTATTCATAAAGGTGCTAATGGAGTGTAGTTACATGTTGTAGCTTCCCATGTCTAGACTCTCTTCAATACTTAGGGCTTCACAATGCACTATTACCATAGTTAGTGGCATGGAATATTGGCATGGATTTGGAATTGTGAATATTTAGAAGATGCAAGGTAAGAGTAGGGGTTCAATGCTAACCTTTGTTTAGCTACCAAATTAAAAAAGTGAGGCATGCATTTCTATTATTATATCTCATTTTATGTGTGAGGGATGCCAGTGGGCAGGATTATGTGTGCTACATTGTGCCACAATCGAAGGGAGAACCAGTTCCAGGTGGCTCTTCAGGAAATACCTTCCTCGCTAAGAGGGAGAATTGATGCATGTAGCATCAGACATGTACTTCTGCATAGGCTTGGTGTCTAACATGCATAAGTCTTCCAAATCCCTCTATCATGGTAACTTTACATTAATTAAAGGAATTATTAAAGTAAAGTGTGTTTATTAATTAATTATTGAATTAATTGAGTTATTTAAGAAAAATGCTAAAAGTAATTAGCATGTAATCTAAATCTCAAGTGAGTGTGAGAAGTAATCTCAACCGTCAATCACTTTGGAGATTAGAAATAGATTATAACTCATGGTTATAAAATCAAGGCTAGGGTGAAGGAGGAAGACACTTTTCACATAGACATAGAAAAGGACTTTTGCCAGTGTGGAGTCATTTGAGAGTGTAGAAGCAGAGAAGGACTTTTGCTTACACTTGGGACATAATTGTCAAGTTGATCGAGAGAGATTGACAGAGGACATAGAGAGTTGGATCACGAAGGAATGTGATTCAATATCTTGGATATGTGGAGAAGGACTTCCATCTAGAGATCAGTTCAAGGAGAAGAGAGAACAGAAGTTGCCGCAAGTGGGTTTCAATCAAGCAAAGCCACATGAAATATTTGTGTCATACAAAGTTTTTGGTACATCATTTTCGTACATTTACACACGTGTCATTGCAGACAGGTGTGTGTACACATGTGTGCATTAGGGATAGTCTTGTACATCTCGAAATGGAACATAATTGACCCCTTAAGTACCTTCTAAAGGATGAGCTGTCAAATTTTTTTGCTTTTCCTCAACTACCTTAAAACCTCTTCTAAAGGTCACCATCGTCTTCTTCTCATCGAGAGCCTTCCAACAACTCTAAATTTGTCCAAAACTGAGCCCTAGAATGAAATTTATGGCTCCTTAACGTTCTTAGGTCTTTTCCCATTACAATGCCACACTCTTTGAAACAATTTACACATTAACTTTACAATACACCTCAGACTCCACTTTCTATTATCAGCAAATCACATGCCTGAAAATGTTTCCAAGTATGTTACTTGGGGACACAACTAGTATTTTCCCTTGATGGGAAAATACCAGAGTTGCAACAAGATGTTAATAGAGGAACTATTGGAAATAAATGAAAATAAAGAAAAGGTGCTACAACTACTCACTCATTAATCAGAAAACAATACCCAGCAATGTTAGCATCGATTTACAACAATCTAGAGTTACAACAATGAAAAGCACTAGAGTTGCAGCAAGATGTTAATGAAGGAATTTAATACAAAAGCAAAACCACCCTAAGTCAAAGTAAAAAAATCATGAACCTTCCAGAAGGCGCAACGTGGTTGAAAGTTCAAGATTTCCTCTTATTTGATTGAGTTTGTTGTGATTGTTATGTAATTTTCTCTTTTGAGCATCTAGTTAAGGATTCTACGAGGGAATTGTGGATCTGAAATGATCCACGATATTGCATTTTCTTGTTTAATTGTAAGCCTGCGATCATTGTGAGGGAGGGGTCGACAAGATGTAAGATCAGGCCATGCCCAGCGAGGCCTTTGTATTGTATTTGAGCTCGATTAATAGAGATTGAGTATCATGTGTGTATCTCGGTGTTCAATTATTTTATGTTCTCTATGTGTAAATCTTCATGTACAAACCCTGATGAATCCATGAATCAAATTGAATAGGTGTGTGAGAGTAATAGTTGTGGGTTGAAGTTTTATTGCAGGTCGAATGGCAATCAACCATCAATCACTAAAAGGATCGAAAACAATCCATTGATAAATGAAATTATGTTGAGAAAGAGATTTGGTCGTTCATTGGTGGAGACGAGAGATCACATATGTTCATTAGCGGAGATCGGATGGTGGAGACTAAACCATCAAATCAATGACCCTTACTATCTCATCCATCGTCACATCGATATTTTTCTTGTTTCCTAGTCCTTAAAAAGGTCTGAAGTCTCGTGGTCTGGTGGTTTGATACACGTGGCATCCATAGGTTTTTCGGCGGGGTTCCACACACAGTTCCGGCATGGCCCACACGATAAAACCTTTAAAATATTGTTGAGGATTGGATGATAGAGATTAGATCTTCGACATGGGAGATCAATGGTTCTTGTCACAGCAGACTGCGACCATCAGAGGTTCTAAGGTGTTGGAGGGATGAAATTTTGTTATGTCCCAATGACAAGATACATTGGGATAACATCAAAGCCCCACTCCAAAGACGACACATGGCGAGAGGGTTCCAGAGTACTCAAGTTTTTGTGGTGGCCATGTTGCAAGCTTCAAAGGTGACATGAACGGTACAGATCAAATCGGTGACTCTATTGAATCATCAATGATCTATGGTTGAATAATATCATAGAAGAAGAGATCATGACCTTTGATCACCAGCGGGATCAACGGTCCATATTATTGTGTCTCACGGCCTTCGGAAGTTTTGGGTTGTAGAAGGGTCTGAAGTCTCGACGTCCTGGGACCGCTATACATGGCAGTCGTATGTCAAAGAACATAGATCAATGGCCATTAGAGGATGGCAACATAACTAGATATCCACCATCGATCATCAAAATGATCAACGAAGATCTATTGTGTTATGAATTTGAATGATTCCACGATAGGATTAGATTCGACCGTCCATCCACAGAGAAGATCGACAACTCAGATTGAACACGCATATTGAATGTGCTTGGGGGGTTAACGCAAAGGCCACCATCTGCGTAGTGTGATATTTTGAGTTTTGATGCTTTCATGGACATTTTAGTCCATTTCATGGGCCAAAGAATCGATAGGTCCAAGGATCGAAATCAATTATTCTCGAGACCCCAATTATCAGTGTTCATCAAGTGGTATCAAAGCGCAGGGAAATATTTCTCTGCGAGAGAGTGAGTAGATTTGCAGCAGCCTAGAGAAAAGAGTGCTCAAAAGGTTCCAGAGGATAGAACCAAGAGAATACCAAAAGACTAAGCTTAGGAGAGAAGCTTCGTGGGGTATTGTGTAGCAGGGTGAAATAGACATGTTACTACAGAGGCTTTGTTGCAGTTCACTAACTGAACAATGGAGAAGCTCAGTAATGCATGAGGAAAAGGAAGACCAGAGAGTGAAGATGGAAGTAGCAACATAAACACATGATCAAGAGATCATGGATATTTTTTTAACCCTAGGAGTTTGATGCAGGAGAAAAACCACCCCAAGTCAAATTGAAAAATTTGTGAACCTTCCAGAAGGCGCAGCATGGCTAAGAGGATGATATTTTCTCGTATTTGATTGAGTTTGTTGTGATTGTTATGTAATTTTCTCTTTTGAGCATCTAGTTAGCGATTCTAGGAGGGAATCATGGATTTGAAATGATCCATGATATTGAATTTTCTTGTTTAAGTGTAAGCCTGCGGGCATTGTGAGGGAGAGGCCGACAAGATGCAATATCAGGCCAGGCCCAACAAGTCCTTTGTATTGTATTCGAGCTCGACTAATAGAGATTGAGTATCAAGTGTGTATCCCGGCGTTCAATTGTTTTATGTTCTCTATGTGTAAATTTATGTGTACAAATCATGATGAATCCATGAATCTAATTGAATATGTGATTGAGAGTAATAGTTGCAAGTCGAAGGTTTGTTCTAGGTCGAATGGCGATCGACCGTCGATCACTGAAAGGATCGGCAACGATCCACTGATAAACAAAATTGTGTTGAGAAGGAGATATGGTCTTTCATCGGTGGAGACAACAGATTGCATCCGTTCATTAGCGGAGATCAAACGATGGAGACTAAACCATCAGATCAACATCCCTCATCATCTCGTCCATCGCCGCATCGACATTTTTATTTTTTCTTGGTCCTTAAAAAGGTCCAAAGTCCAGCAGTCCGGTGGTCTGATACACTTGGAATCCATAAGTTTTTCGGTGGGCTTCCACACACCATTTTGGCATGGCCCACATGATAAAACCTTTACAATAGTGTTGAGGATTGGACGACAATGATTAATCTTTGACATGGGAGTTAAACAGTTATCGTCACAGCGGACCGTGACTCTAAGGTGTTGGAGGGAAGAAAAGTTATGATGTCCCAACGATGAGATATGTCAGGCTGACATCATAGCACCACTTTGGAGATGAAACGTGGTGAGAGGGTTCTGGAGTACTCGGGTTTCCATGGTGGCCACATCGTGAGCTTCAAAGGTGATATCAACGGTCCAGATCATATATGTGACTCTAATGAATCGGCGGTGATCTATCATTGAGCGATATAATAGAAGAAGAGATCATGATCATTGATCATGAGCATGATCAATGGTACAGAACATTGCGTCTCACTACCTTAGGGAGTTTTGGGTTGTAGAAGGCTGTGAAGTCCTGACGTCCTGGGACCACTATATGTGGGAGTCATCCGTCAAAGAACATAGATCGAGGACCATTAGAGGAGTGTAGCAGAACTGGAGATCCATCGTCGATCATCAAAATGATCAACAGAGATCTATTGTGATCTGAAGTTGAATGATTATGCGACACAGTTAGATCCAACCATCCATCCATAGAGAAGATCAACAGCTCATATTGAATGTGCTTAGGGGGTTAACACAAAGGCCACCATCCACGTAGTGTGATATGTTGAGTTTTGATGTTGCCATGGATGTATTAGTCTGTTTCGCTGGCCAAAGAACCCACAGGTCCGAGGATCAAAATCAAGGATTCTCGGGACCCCAATTGTTGGTCTTCATCAGAATTGTTGGAAATAAATGAAATGATAGAAAAGATGCTACAACTGCTTCTATAAAATATAAAATATACAAAAGATATCGAGCTAAGGACGGGGTCCTACCTCCTTAGACGAGGTATTGGTCTACAAATGTAGTAGGACACTTAAATGCTAAACACACCATTACTTAGACATCAACAAAATGGAACTTATATTAAACGAAAATGTACAGGTCTATACAACTATGTTTACAAACTTTCTTCTTCTTTTTCTCTGTCCCTTGGATCAAAGAGAGCAAGGGTCTTTATATAATAAGTTCTTCCTAAAGTAATCAAGGAAATCGATGGACAACTATGAGAATCAGGCTATCTCATCTCATTACATTGTTTTCTCCAAAAGATGGAAAAAATAGGGTGTGTGTTGACTAAATTAGCCATGACAAGTGGTGGTTGAGTTGTTCATTCCTTTATGGCACCCAATTTTCCTTGTCATGTTCCCGCGTGGTTGTTTGGCTGACTAGACGATCCCTAGATGACAACTGTGCGGTTGTATGATGAGATGTTATGGCAAGAACGGAGTTGCAACATCTGTTTCAAAGTTGCAGCAACGGTCTTATAGTGAGAGTCACGAGAATAGTGAGTTGCAACAACGGTCATGTAGTGAGAGTTGCAGCACGACAAGAGTCACAGAACTGAGAGTAGCAGCAGTGAAGAGTTGCAACAATGATAAGAATCACAACGGTGTCAACAACCCAAAGTTGCAGCAACTTCACTCAATCAAGGAGTTGCAACAACTCATACTTGTGAGTTGTAGCTCTTGTGTTGAGAAGGTGCTTGTACAACCTTTTTCATGTACACCACTGCTAGCAAAAAATGTGATAATCTCCTAAAAATGCATAAGCATAAGTATTGAAATGGAATGTTGAGAGAATAATGATACCTTAACTAAAAATGTATCATTGTGGATGAAAAGGGGTATTAAAATGGAATGGAAATGGGAAAATGATGTAAAATAAGGTATTGGACAGGCGCTACAAAGATGTCAATTTGACCACCCGTCATGCGTGTTGATGATAAATTCGAGCGTTGTTTATTTGTAACATACCTTTTTTGTACGTTATACAGTTTAGTGAACTTGTGTGCTATAAATAGCACCAATGCACTTTAAAGCACCGATGCGCTTTGTACGTATAAAAGCATTGATGAAAAGTATGCATTTAAGATTTTAGTTTTTTTTTTCACTATACATTCAGTGCGCTACACAATTTTAGGTGTCACAACGTGCTATAAACCTACAAACACATCGGTGTCAACTTTATTGACATAATAGAAATGTAAGCGCCTGAAATTTTGTGGAGATTTTTCTTTGCAGAGACAGTAATGGAGGTGACGCTTTGGTGCTTTTCATAATTTAGCGCACTGGTGCCTTCTTATGTATAGACACATTAGTGCATCTGTAACTTATTAAAAGCACCGATACCTTTTAAAAACCAATTGAAATTTTGTTTGGAGTTAGATTGTTCTATGCTTCCAAAAATTTCATTTAAGAATTCATTTGTGTATCGATGATGGTTTTGGCTCAAATGTAGGGAAAAAAGGTGATAATATCAAATGGCCAATTCTTTAGATTCTAGCTAATTCCATCTGGTTGCAAGTTTATCAACTTTTCCCCCACCGTTTGAAGTAAGTCTAGATTTTATTTATAGTTCATTTATCTGATTGAATTTATGTCATTTTTGCACATGCATTTGAATAATTGTTCATTGAATTTTGTATGATCATGATTCTGGATCAAGTTTGGATGCATAAGATATTCTACCGGTCCAAAATTGTCGCAAGCTCTTATCAGGAGAAAGATATCACAGACAAATGTTTAATGAAAATAGACAACTACTTTACCATGCCAATTGTAAGATGCCATCTTCCAGTAACATGCAACCTAGGTCAGTGGTATTACATCGCGAATTGGATCTCTTTTATGGCACACCAGTAGTTTGTGGTTGTTCAAAATGTAAATGGATGAAGAAGAACCCTCGACGTGTCACATTGTCTCATTATATTAATGATTGGATACTCAAAGTTTATGGTCTAATACCTCCTAGTGCAGTCAAGAATCCAATAGGTAATATAGAGAATACACGTAGGATCAACAATTTAAGCTTGTTGTCCCTAATTTGCAGCGGTAGATGATAGTTTATATCAGCAAATAAAACATTTAAATCAGCATACAAAGATCTAAACTCTTTAAGTAAATCAACATCAAGATTAGCAATGGATATAGGCTAAAAAATGGCACTTAAGAAGCAAGAGAAGATGGTTGTATTAAACATGTATTTTCTGTAGAAAATTGCAGCCTTATGTTTGTAGGATTCAATGGCATGCAGCAGCAAAATCAACCATGGAAAAGTGCCAAGAACTATCCCAAAAGGTGTGCCCTAGTTAGTAGAGTAAGTGAGCAAAATTTAGGAGCTAATCTAGGGTTTGTTTAGGAGTTATGACTAGTATTTTATCTAGGTTAGATCAGCCCTAATGGTTGTAGGTTAAGGTTTGTAACAACAATAAAAGTAATGGGAGAGAGGGACACCCTAGTAGGGGAAGACTCCTCTCAATAAGACAAACCAACTTCATCCAAGAAACTTTTCAAAAGAGGGTAGGAGCAAGTCGTTGGTGTAGGAGGAGGGTGTCTAGGCTTGCCAAAGCCACATGTCAAGTATCCAGGTTACTTCCTTCATGGTCAAAGCCCAATTGTCCCCAAAACTTCCAAGTTGCAAAGCATCAGACACACCACCAAACCCTAACCCCCCTAGGTGACATCATGCCTCTAGAAGAGACATTTTTCCTCTCCTAGGAAAAAAATTTGGCATGTGGGAGATAGGTTATGTTTTCCAAGTCATCTTTGAGGCCTTCCAAGTTTGATCTCTCTCATACGGAATGACGGCCCCTAGCATCCAAACTGTGGGCTTGTAGCCCCATGGAAACCCAAGCTAGGCTTGTTCTACCAAAACTGTCCACCAACATGGTCCTGCAAAGACAAATGAGCACGCCCTCCAAGGATATCAAGTCATAACATCATGACAAGTGAATCCAATCAATACATAATCCTGCTAAGCGTGTACATCAAAGATCACTATATCAAACAATTAACTGCTCAAAGACACTATGCAACTTGTCCAACTTGAATATGGGAGGGTTGACAAGGTGTCTTATTGGGTAGATCTTGCCCTAGGTCAAGGAGAGCTTCCAAGAGATCCCTCTCTAAGCCATGTAAAGTGGATGATGTGGTTGGGGTCAAGATTCAATGGGCATAGGGCTCGTGACATACAAGGGGTCACAGTGTCTCATTCATGGGTGCCTTTGTAGAGGGTGTGTGGTACCTTCGTCTGCAATGCACTTTTTCCAAGCCCATAAATTGCCTTTTATCTTTATTTCTTTGTATTTCTTTCAATATAGCATAAGGAGAGATTGAAGGTCACTGCCCTGGCGTGGTGACCAGATGATGGCAATGTCACCCACAAATTCCTAGTGGAAATGGGAAGGTTGGCTCGTGATTATAACCCCTTTCTCTCATCCATACAACTAAGAGTCATTACCCTGGTTTGGTGACCAAATGATGGTAATGTCACACCACTATATATTCATGGACGTGATAGGTCGGTTCATGATGAGACCTCCTATCCTTCAACTAACCTCTTAAACATTCTTTAATATATTATGGGTCCCCTTTACTCAAAGATAAGCATTTTATTGCTTTATTGGGTGATCCCTAGGTGAAGAATCTGGAAGGTTTATATAAGGCTTTTATCTTTTGCCCAACATCAACCACTTTGGGATTTCATCCCCTTCTTCCCATAGAATGAGGGACAACCCCTTCTTGGGTAAATACACCCTAAAATCCCAAGAGATAAGGAAATGGAGGGGAATAATGATGTAAAGTGGTAAGTATGGTAGGAAACAGTACGGTGGCTCATTAAGGGAGTTCCTAGTAGCAAACCCATTCCCAAGGAAGACCACTTACTAGGGCACAATGTCAACCACCAAGGTGAAGCATGTCAAAAGGCATAATGTCCAAGCATATATCATGAAATATAGAGCATTTTAAGATACGACATAATCAACTGGCTTAAATATTGAAATGATGCACACCATAATACTGACTTGTACCTCATGGAGCAAGATTCGCTACCTTCCGGAAGCCAACTGATGTGGTGGATGCCATGTGCAAAACTGTGACCATCTGTGGTGGTGAGTGGGTTTTCCATCTATGTAAAGGGTATTGTTGGCCATCTAGTCTCTCGACACTCCATATCTGCAACCTAAGGGCCTCGAGACATAATCTCCTTAGTTGTCCATAAAATGTTGATAACAAGACCCTGGTGTAGGAGGTTACAGAGTTCGAAGTCTTTAATACTTTATCATCTTTTTAGAAATCTAAAAGTTCATGTCTGGATGGATTGAGAGTGGAATTCTCCCTGGGCTCTTATGATTTATTAAAGAGGGATTTGTTAAAAGAGGTGCAAAAATATTAGGCTTTTGGGAGGGTCTCTGCACCTCCTGATAAAATTTTCCTGGCCCTCATTCCAAATAAAATGGAGTCGGTTTCTTTTGATGATTCTCTTGTTGCAACTAGATATACACGCTAATATCTGAAACCATCGTGAATAGGCTCAAACCTGTTATGACTAAAACCATTTCAGAGGAACAATTTGTTTTCTTATACAAGAGGTAAATCCATGACGATGTGTCCTTGGATAAAGAGGCTCTGCATTTGATCAAAGTGCATAAAATCCCTTACATTGTGTTAAAAATAAACCTCTCTAAAACATATCACAAAGTAAACTGGACTTTCCTTGGACTAGCCTAGATAAAGTTGAGAATGAACCTAGTAATGGTTAATTGGATAATGGGATCGAGTCAGCATCCTTCATTGTATTGATAAATGGTCCCCCCTCCAAAAAAATTCTCTCTTCAAGACGTCTCCATCAAGGATGCCCCCTCTTCCCTTTTCTCTTTTTAATTGTGGCAGAAGAATTAAGTAGACTCGTCTAAAAGGCTCATTGTAAAGGTCTCCTTAAAGGCCTGAAGATTACAAGTTCTTAGGTGAGAAACTTGTAGATGATGTATAGCTCTTTGGTGCAAGTAATGTCAAAGTATTTTAGGTACTCAAAGATATCTTGGATCTATTTTTCTCAACAACTGGACTGGAGTTGAATAGAGGAAAATATTCCATTAGATTTAATGCAATGGGTGAGGAGGCTCGAGTGCAGCTAGAAAACTCCTTCCCAATTCATGCTTTTGATATTGAAGAAGGAATTAAGTATTTGGGTTTTGCGTTAAAACCTAACTCGTATGGGTTAGAGGATTGGTCCTAGTTAGTTTTAAAAAATCAAGCTAGAATATATATGTGGGTGAATTGGTTTATTTCCCATGGAGGGCGCTTGGTCCTAATAAAGTATGTACCGTGTAGCATCCCAATGTATTGGGCAACCATAGCGAAGATACCAAAAGGCATTCTGGCAAAGTTTTCTTCTGGTTCTTGTGGTCTGGAAAAAAACATGTTTATGGGGTCCCTCTCGTTAAATGGAGATAACTAGCAATGCCCAAGAAACTTGGAGGATGAGGAATCCAAAATTTGGTTTGGTTTACTAAAGCATTGACAGATTTTTTTTTATGGATACTCATCCATAACAGGATGTTGTGGGGAAGAGTCTTAATTTCTAAATATTTAGCAGGGAAATCCATTGAAGAATGGTTCAGAACACCCAGGAAAAGCGATGGTTATGAGAGGTTGGAAAGTGGTGGTGGATGTTTTCCCATTGATTGTGAACTGGAAAACATGGCGTATAGGAGATGGTAGGAGTATTTGTGTTGGGGAGGACGCATGGAAGGGATCAACTAGAAATCATAAGCTCTTAGGGAACCTTGTGAGAAGACTCTACTCCCAGGGAGTTTTCTTGTTGAGGGATGTAGTTGCTCAAGGATTGGGTTTCACCAATAGATCGATTTGGAAATATTCGGTGGATTTGAACCTCGATGGATGTTTGGTGGAAGAGTGGAATGTTTTTACAGGTATCCTTGAATTAAATTTTGTTTGTCTGGAGGAGGATGTAGCAGACTCCTTAAGCTAGGAAAACACTGTGAAATATCGCACATATTCGGTAAATCTGGGTTATTTAACATCTACAGAAGGACTCACGAAGGTGGTATTAAATGGTCGTGGAAGTCTACTTGAAATGGGATGCACCAGAAAAAATGTGACTCCAGTTCTGGCTAACAACGGAGTAAAAAATCCTCACATGGGATGTTCTTTTGCGTAGGGTTTGGAATGGGCCTAGCCACTTTTATTTATGCAATCTATATGGTCAATCGAAAATCCACTTTTTTTCTGATACCCCTTTGCAAAACTACTCTAGACTCAAGTGGTAGTGCTGCTAAAGATTCCTCCAATGATTCTAGAAGGTAGTATGGAGGAATGGTTGGACTCGTGGAGGAAAGAAAAAGTAGTTAGAGAGGTTGAATCTCTTCTTTATTTCTTTGTGTATTTTATATGGTGGTCTAGGAACTTGAGCAGTTTTTAGGACAAGTTTGTCCCTCCTGAGGTAGTGGCGATCTTGATTCACAAGATGGCAGTGGAATTTAGGAAAGATCCCGGTAAGGAAAAGAATTTGATCACAATAATGTCAAAGTTGATTGAAGGTACCCCCTAGGAGTCTTTTTATGGGGAAAGTCAAGGACACCCCCATCACTGTGGGGTAGGGGCAGTGTTATATATTACTATTGAACACCATTTCAAGTTCAAATATACTCCAGGTAGAGGATGCAATATGAAGGTGGAACTGACAAGACTTTGGGCTTTATTGTTCCAATTCATGTCTTTGAATCTGAGGAAAGTGAAGATATTCATAGACTCCCATGTAGCAGTGGACTGGGTCAAGGAGAAGGTTCAAATTCAGGTTGCTTTATTTAAACCTGTGATGAAGAGGATACACAAGTTTTTGGGTGAGCTGGAATGGTTCTCTTGTGCCCACATCTACAGAGAAATGAATCAAAAGGCATACCATCTGTCAAAGGAGGCCTTGGATCTTGAATCAAGGGATATTTTATATCAGGAATTCATGAATGATCAGTTGCGTGAAGAGATGACCTTTTAGCTTTAACATCTCCTTGTAATTAATCAAATGAGTATCTTTTCGGTATGCGAGATAGGGAGGGAAATTTTATTTTTTGAGCATAATGAGGATTCCGAGGAAGAGTTGTATTTTGTTTATATTAGATGGAATTTTGAAAATATCTTGATGGAAAGGAAGAAACAAAATAATGTTTTTTTTTTACAAAGGACCGTAAAATGTATATTTTCTCTTGGGAAATATAATGTTTTTTCTCTCTCAGAAAAATGATGTATATTTGGAAAAAAATATATATAATAATTGTGATTTTAGTAAACTATTATGTTATAGATTTCTCTTGTAGTCTTTGAATGATAAAAATTAGTAAAAGGACATTATTATTACATCAACATCATCATTAGTGAATAATTATATCGTAATATTATTATTACAATATATGAAAAAGACATAATTATTCAAATCAGAATCCTTTCACTCATCATATTTATGTATTTTTCTTTGTAAACATGTTTAATCAACATATTGTATCTTGTTGGACAACAAACAATTCACCTTTAAGAAGAATTAAACATTATATGGCATTAATGGTTATAAGTTTTTGCAATCACAATCCAAAGCAAACAGTTTCATAAAACTAAAGTTAAATATTATATATATGACAACTCTAAATTATAATGAGTGATACATCTCAAATTTAATTTAAAAACAAAGAAATCATTAGTGTACTCATAATACATTTTATAAAACAAACAACAACAACAACAACATGATTTGAAAAAACACAATATACATGTGTGTTGTACTATTTATAGCACACTAGTGCGATTGAAAGCGCACTGGTGTGGTTGTTACGTAAAAATGCATCAAAAAAAAAATTAATTGACAAAGTACGTATGCAATGCTCCAAAGTTAAAGTTTTGTGGAGGCAATCACTCTTCAGTAACTCTCAAAATTTAGTGCACACACTCGATCCTTTGCCACTCCCTCAGCGCTATGGCTTGCATCTCCTCCTCCACAAGCCTCTTGACTTTCTCCAAGATATTGTCATCATCATTCTTGTAGCCATAATATGAACTTGTGTCAATTCATTCGTAAATCACATACCTACACCTCCTCTTATTTGCCTCGGGGGGATTATCGAATAACTCTATGACATCGGGGAGGAATTTCATAGCCCCAAAGTATCTATAATCAAGGCCCTTGTCAGTGGCACTAAGCACATCAACTTCATTCCTTTCGAAGTCTGTCATCTTGGCCCCTACTTTGGCATAACTAGGACTGCCAAGCTATATGATTAGAGCTTCCCAGTTCCCCTTTGTCCTGATCAGAGAAAAAGGAACCCTAGTGGATGTCTTAATTATAATACCATGTCAACCTCAAGAATGACCTAAGGCCCATATTGTATATTTAATAGAAGCTAAGAATCATGTTTGGAAAAACAACTAATGATCCATAAGCTTCGTTGGCATGCCTTATCACTAAATATTAAGCATTTCCTTGGCCTCGGCCTACTCCTCCATGAGATCCCCACTTGTGTATTTATTAAGAATCTCATGTTTCTTCTTCTCCACTACCATGTGCTCGATCATTTTCTCATCTAGAAGGGGCACACGGGCAACAAAATCTCATTCTCTTTATTGTTGGTTTCCCTTGTCCTACTCTCCCATTTCTTCTGCCACATCTTCCTCTTCCTCGAACAGGACCAACTTCACAACAATGACCTCTCTGCTTGTAATCATCAACATGGCCTCCCTCCTAAAAGACTTGATACTATGCCACTCCCTCAATGCTCTGGCCCGCGCCTCCTTCTTTGCGAGCCACTCGACCTTCTCCAAGATATTGTCCTTGTCATCCATGTAGCCATAATAACTTGCATCAATTTGCTTGTAAATCTCATACCTAGACCTTCTCTTCTTCACCTTGGGGGGATTATCGAATAGCTCTTTGATGTCGGGAAGGAATTTCCTAGCCCCACTTGTACAATTGGTTGTTGGAAGATGACATGTTACAATCTTCCAGGAACCATGTCATCTTCCAAGAACCAATTGTACAAGTGGGGCTGTGAAATTCCTCCCTAATGTCAAAGAGTTATTCGATAAGTCCCCCGAGGTGAAGAAGAGGAGGTCTAGGTATGAAATTTATAAGTGAATTGACGCCAATTATAATGTCTACAAGGATGAACAAGAACAGTATCTTGGAGAAAGTCGAGCGGCCCACGGAGAAGCAGATGTGGGCCAAATATCTAAGGAAGTGGTATAGGAACGATTATGTCAAGAGGGAGACTGGGTTGTCGATCAAGAGGGGAGATATCATTGTTGTTAAGTTGGTCTTGTTTGAGGAAGAGGAAGATTCGACAGAATAAATGGTAGAGCAATACAAGAGAAACCAACAACAAACAGAGCAAGAGTTTATTTCCCATGTGCCCCTTCCAAATGAGAAATAAATCGAGCACATGGTTGTGGAGAAGAAGAAACATGAGCTTCTTAGTAAATACACGAGTGGGGATCTCATGGAGGAGCAGGCTAAGGTCAAGGCAATGTTTAGTATTTAGCGATAAGGCATGCTAGTGAAGCTTATGGATCATCAATTGTTTTTCCAAATTTGCTTCTTAACTTTTATTAAATATATAATATAGGCCTTAGAACATTCTTGAGGTTGACACAGTATTATAATTAAGACATCCACCGGGGTTCCTTTCTTGTTGATTGGGTCAAAGGGGCACTCGAAAGCTCTGATGGTAGAGCTATGTAGTCCTAATTATGTCAAAGTAGGGGCCAAGAGGATGGACTTGGAAGGGAATGGAGTTGATGTGCTTGGTGCCACCAACAAGGGCCCCGGTTACAGATAATTGGGCCTACGAAATTCCTCCCCAACCTCAAATATATATTCAATAATCCCACTCAAGGTGAAGAAGAGGAGGTGTAGGTATGTGATTTACAAGAGAATTGATGCCCATTCATATTATGGCTACAAGAATGATAAGGACGGTATCTTAGAAAAAGACAAACAGTTGGAAACATAGTACTTGCGATCCAGAGTGTTGAGCGAGTGACAGAGGATCTACTTCATGCACTAAATTATGAGAGGCACTGAAGAGTTACCTCTATTTTGTTGAGACTCACAACATTATTGAGAGGGGGGGTGAATCAGTATTGTATCAATTTTCTCAATTTTCTTTCCTTTCAACAATTTAAGGTTATTTAGAAGTGCTCACTTAATCACCAATGCATGCAGAAATAAAAAATAAAAAAAACACAGAGAACACAGTACACCTGAATTTTTACATGGAAACCCAATGTGGGGGAAAACCACAAAACATCGTTCTTTATGTTCTTCTGCAAACACCAACTTACAATTTATAATTTTTCAACTCAACATGCACCCACCTATCGTAGATAATATGGACACCAATCCTCTCAGGCACTAACCTGTTGCAGATAATGAGGACACCAATCCTCTCAGGCACCAACCTGTTACAAATGATGAGGACTCCAATTCCCAGTGAGATTTAACTCACCCTAGCACCACCCTTCCACCCTGTATTCAATTTTCTTGAATACAAAAAAAATTCTTACACGACTAGACCTTTTCGAGATACTTTTCTCTTCAATTCAATACTAACCGAAAAATATGAATTGCAGCTATTTTTAACAGTTACAAGATATTTTTCCACATCTTCACCTCTACACCAATCGATCAGAGAACATCCCTATTTATAATGTCTTCTCTTTTGTTCGACTAATTGTATGTGGACGCATAACAATTATATTGTGGGCATGTCTTGACCAGATCAAAGTCCAGTTAGTTATATGTGGACACACTTCTATCCAAAATAAGTATGTGGGTGCATAACAATTATATTGTGGACATGTCTTGACCAGATCAAAGTCCACTTAGTTATACATGGACACACTTTTGTCCAAATTAAGTATGTGGACACATAACAACTATATTATGGACATGTCTTTACCAGATCAAAGTATAGTTAGTTATATTTGGACACACTTCCGCTTAAATTAAAATATTTCTTGTTCAGTTACGACTGGACATTCTTTGAATAAAGCAGACGGATCAAATCTTCCGACGAATGAGCTCGAACTTATCTGTAGCAAATTGACGCAACAATTCTCATTCTGGTTTATAGAGCGCCCACTGTGCAGATAGAATAGGAGCGCAAGATTTAAGTCACGAGTCTTCATCTTGTCACACTTTATCTGCAGCATGCTCACCCAGTCACCCCACCAGAATGTGAGCACTCCATGTTGATTCACTCACTGGACTGTCAAACTTCCACTCGTTTCGTCGCTTTTTGCACTGGCTTTGTCTCGTCACACTCCACTATTTCTTTAGTCATACTGGCTCAAGGCACCCTGCGGTCTACACAACTTCCACTCATTCTGCGTCGCACCAACTTCTTCTTGTCATACTCCACTACGTTGTTCATCGCACTAGCTCAAGGCACCCTGCAGATTTTCTTCTGCGCCATTGATCTTTTCATCCTTCGATCCTTCTGCACACTTTTGTTTTTGAACTAGACCTAACCGTATCTATGATCATTTTCACATCAATGACAACATATTTGCAACAAACTCCCCCTTTGTCATTGATAGCAACCAAAAGAGCCTTCTTGTATATTCTGAAAGGTGACTGCCAAAAAAATGGGCTTTATCAAGCACCCCAACAATATGAACAAAGACGGTGGCCTCTAGGTGAGCAACTTTTGGCACCCATTAATCAACCAACGTAGAGACCCTCATAGATCAAATCAGGTATGACACCTTCCTTCTCCTTTTCCTGGCTTGTTTATGTTCTACTTTTGAGTCGGTAACTAGGTTTAGAGGTCTAACTAACCTTGTACTACCTACTACAAATTTCTAATTTCTAATTATAAAAAAATTATTACTATATATACCATTAATTAAGCTATATATACCCTAATCATATGACACTTTATATATTAATACTCAATACATCCTAATCACCTCAAACCTAAATCATAAATTAACCCATACTACTTAGTATCACATTAAATCCCTAACCCTTGATATATATATATATATATATATATATATATATATATATATATATATATATATATATAGCATTATCATACTCGGACCTAATATTGATAATCCTATAAAATTCACTTTTCCATAATCTAGTAATTCCATTAAATCTTAAATATCAAGTAGAGTTTCAAATAATATACCATCATTTAGAAATATTAATGATTAATATAATATAATGAAACTCAATCTAAATCTAACCCTGGATTTATATTTACATATCTATTAAACAAACTATTAGAAACCCTAGACCTATATACATATTTAGATATATCAACACTTAAAATCAGTTATGATATATTATTAATTATTACTAATTATCTTTAATTTATTAAGTTCATTAAGCTCTATATCTTGGATATAAATTAGGGTTTAGAACAAAATACTAATAATTAATATAATGAAATTAAAACCCATTCTAACCCTAGATTTTAATTATGTATTTATATTAATTTTAAAACACCATTAAACAAACTATTAGATTTTAAACTAGACCTATATATATATATATATATATATATATATATGAGTTATGATATATTATTATTAGGAATGAAATTGTTTTCAATTTTTATTTAGCTCTGCAAATAGGGTTTATAGATAGCTGACCTGGTTATCTTATATTGGCCTACAGATACACTATTAATGGATGAAGATCAACAAGCTCTCAAATTGACAACTACTCCTGATGATGAGTCTCGATTCGGATTCGAAACGTCGATGACAAAATGACACCAACTGTGGATTCTCCGACAAATAACTTCGAAACTCTTCACCACAGAAATCTGAAAACAGTAATGGGCTTTATGCTAAGTTTCTCCCCCTTTCAATGTGCATCAACATCTGGGTTTTGTTATTCTCCCCCTTCGACAACAATGACAAAGAGAGACTCTGGATATTCTTTCCTTCGGGCCTCTTTATGTGCACAAAACCATCCTTAAACATAATACCATTGAGATCCATTGCAAACTCCAACTGTGTGCATCTCCACAAAAGTAAACTTCTCCCTGATACAACAACAAATGGGTCACCTTTCAAAGTAGTGAACTATGTTCTTTACTAAAGAAGGGAAGACGAGATCACCCCCGACTTATGTCTAAGATACTCAAAGGGTTCTCTTGGTAATGGCTTGGTAAAAATATATGCAATCTACTCTTTGGTAGGAACATACTCTAATTTGACGGCCTGATCCTGAACTTGTTCTCTAAGAAAATGATATTTGATCGGTATATGCTTAGTCTTAGAGTGTTGAACATGGTTTTTAGAGAGATTAATAACACTTGTATTGTCACACATGATGGAGATAGGTTGATTACAAGGAACTTGAATATCCTTGAGATTGTTTTTAATCCACAACACTTGAGTACATCAGGATGTTGCAACTATATATGCGGCTTCAGCTGTAGAGAGAGAAATGGAAGTTTGTTTCTTATTGAGCCATGACACTAAGCAACTACCAAGGAAGAATGTGCCTCCACTGGTGCTTTTTCTATCATCAATATTGCCTGCCCAGTTTGCATCTGTATAAGCTCTGAGAATGAGGTTTGTGTCTATTGGATACCACAAACCATAATCAATAGTGCATTGCAAGTATCTAAATATTCTTTTAACCACAAGAACATGAGTTTCCTTAGGATTGGCTTGAAACCTGCCTACCAAACCCACTACTTGTATGATGTCGGGCCTTGAAGCTGTGAGATAGAGTAAACTGCCTATCATAGACCTGTACATGGTTTGATCTATTTCTGGAGCATAGTCATCCTTGCTGAGTTTGCAACTAGTATTCATGGGAGTGCTTACTGGTGCACAATTATTCATGACAAACTTCTTCAATATTTCCTTGAGATATTTACTTTGAGAAATGAAAACTCATTTTTCAGATTGATGAATCTGTAAGCCAAGAAAGAAGGAGAGTTCTACTAACATGGACATCTCAAACTCTTGTTTCATTGCAACTCCAAACTTCTTACTCATTAATTTAATGTTACTACCAAAAATAATATCCCCATCATAAACTACAATAATTAACATGTCATTACCTTCAGCCTTGATGTATAAGTTTCTATTAGTCGTTCCCTTTTTAAATCCTTGTTGGTGCAAACACTTGTCGAGTTTGTATACCAAGATCTTCGAGCTTATTTTAGCCCATACATGGATTTCTTTAATCGACAAACATAATCTTTTTTGTTAGTTAGAAGAAAACCCTTTGGTTGCTCCACATAAACTTCTCCCTCTAGGTCACCATTCAAAAAGGTTGATTTGACTTCCATCTGGTAGACTTTGAATTTTCTGTAGCATGCAAAAGTAAAAAAACATCCTGATAACTTCAATTCCTGCAACGGGGGAAAAGGTTTCTTCAAATTCCACTCCTTTGACTTGAGCATACCCTTTGCATACCAGTCTAGCCTTGTTTCTCACTATCTGTCCATCTTCATTCAACTTGTTTCTATATACCCATTTAGTTCGAATTATATTCTTGTTATTGGGTCTAAGAATAAGATCACAATTCTTATTTTTCTCTATTTGATCTAGTTCTTCATTCATGGATTTGACTCAGTGATCATCTTAAATTGCTTGCACAAAGTTTTGGGCTTCACTCATGGATAACAGTGCAAATTTTTCAATGATAGATGTATCTATAAGTTTTCTTCTAGTTTGTACACATGCTTCCTTGTTTCCAAGAATCCGACTTTCAGGATGATGTTTTTTAACACACCTTGATGGGGTCTTTGGTTGTGGTGTCTCCATTCTATCCTCTTCCTCAGAATCCTCTTGTTCCTGATACTCGTTCATTTCATCATCTTGTGGTTCATTTCTAATTGGTTCATCATATGGATCATCATGGTGATGGTGTCTCTCTGGATGAAGTGGTTCCTCATCTACCTTTACATCTATACTTTCAACTATCTTGTGGAGTATTCTGGTGTAGCACTTGTACCCTTTGCTTCTGGAGGAGTATCCTAACATGATAACTTCATCAACTCTAGAATCAAACTTACCTAAGTTGCCTTCATTTCTTTTAATGTATCATTTGCTTCCAAATATCTTGAAATGCTTTATTGAAGCTGATCTGCCATGCCATAACTCATAAGGGGTTTTATTGCTATTTACTCTTATGTGAGCTTTATTAAGAATGTTGAAAATAGTTTGAATAACCTCTCCCCAAAAGGTATTGGGTACTTTTGATTCATCAAGCATGGCCCTGGCCATTTCTTGAATTGTTATGTTCATCCTTTCTACAACTCTGTTCTACTGAGGGATTCTTGCAATAGCAAATTGTCTCTTGATCCCATGTTTTTCACAATAGTTGTTGAATTCATCAGATGTGAATTCTCCTCCTCTGTCTGACCTTAGGCATTTGAATTTTAATTCCATTTCATTTTCTACCCGTGCTTTGAAGATTTTAAATTTTTTAAAAACCTCAAATTTATGCTTCAACAATCCAACCCAAGTAATCTTAGTATAGTCATCAATCAACAATATAAAATATTTTTCACCTCGTGGTGATTGTGTACTAGTGGGGCCACATAGATATGTATGGATCATCTCAAGAGGTTGAGTATGGATCATCTCAAGAGGTCGAGTATGGATCATCTCAAGAGGTCGAGTGGTGGAGTGTTCTCTTGCCTTGAATTGAACTCTTGATTGCCTTCCAAATTGACATGACTTACAGACAGTGTTCTCAGGTTTGAAAATTTTAGGCATATCTCGCACATCATCCTTTCTTTCTGGCTTAATAAGTTGATTAAAACTAATATGACCTACTCTTTTGTGCCAAAGCCAGCTCTCATCAGTTTTACCAATGCAACATTTTTCTTTCCCTTCTTCTAGGACATACACATTCCCTAAAGTTCTGACTGCCTTTACAACAATCTTCCTTGTATTCACATCCATTACTTTATAGCCTTTTGAATGAAATAGAACATTGTGTCCTTTGTCACACAATTGACTTACACTCAACAAGTTATGTTTTAGACCATCTACATACAACACATTTTGTGCTTTGGTCTTTTGTAGAGTCTGGTTATTTTTCAGCACTCAAAATAAATAAAAGTTTTCTAAAATCTCCTACTGAATTTAGTTTATAATTTCTTTCATTATTTTCTTATACCAGAAATAAACAACAACAACATATTAATGATAACAACATAATGAGAACAACAACAATAGCATAATAACAACAACATAGCAGCGGAATAATGATAACAACATAATAATATCACCAGTAACAGTAGAATAATGATAACAACAACATAATACATACCTCCACCTGCAAGTTGGTTATCTAGTCCCTTTTCTGTCTGATCTTCTTCTTGTTCTTGCCCAGACTAAATATTAGCCTCCCAACCAACTAGGAACAACCTCTTTGTCTCCCTAGCTCCAAGAATCCTTGCGGTTTCCTGACCCCTGAGCCCAAAATTTCCATCAACAGCAATGCCTTGTGAGAGCTTCACCAAAATCATTCCTCCAATTTCCTCCTCCTCCCTCTTAGAAATTCAGAAATCCCAAACAAAAATAATATCCCTCTTCCAAGTCCTCCCCTTCTTTCTTATCCTCCTCTCTCAAATCCCCCTCATTAATTCTCAACCACCTTATCCCCCCATTAATTCCCAACAGCCTTATCCCTCCATTAATTACTTCACCCGCCTTTTAATAATTAAATAATAAAGACTCATTAATATATTTTAATAATTAATTAAATTAACATTTATCATTCATGATAATCACATAGTTAATTAGGGTTGTTACATACACCCACCCTTCAAGAAACTTTGTCTCGAAGTTAGAGTAATTTACAATACAAGGGTAATGACACATGGTTCATACATCCACATCAAATAAACAACATTATCAGTAAGAAAAACAAAAAACATATACATACAAGTGTACATGTGCAAGAAATGCATGCGTAGCTAGCACATACAAGACTTGCGCATCTACTAATGACAATAATTATCACACCTATAGTCATTCTTGTATGTGTCCAATCCAATCAACAAGACCATTCATTTCATAAAAGATAGTAAACTATTTAAAATGTTCACAAAATCCCTCAATTATAATAATTTAGCAAAATAACGTTCATTTAGATAATTGTAGTTCAGTTAAGCAATTATAAATATACATATTTACATATTCTCTTTTCAAAAAGGGAAAACAATAAATTCCACTATAAGCCAAAATCCCCACACACTCTCAACTATTTATATTCATCCTTCCTCCTTAACTTACTTTCATCTTCCATCCCTATCCTTCCTCTGCTGGACTATCTCGGAGCGTCAACTATATTGACCTAAATCCAAATAGAACCCATAAGCGAAAGTGTCACTCTCTTGACCAAGCTTCCCTAGCAGGCAACTAACATTCATCATCACATGTCTTGGGGAGTGTGAGCTAACACCGTCCTCCCATGACTCCAGGTTTCAGAGGATACACAGTGGGAAATGCCTCCACCCCTCCTAATAGGACTAGGGTCCACACCCTACCATGGAATATACAGTGGCATTGTGCTGCTAGGAATTTTGTCATCATATATTCAATTTTAGGCAGTCTCACCACCTGAAAAAGAAAAACTGCACTGGTCCACATATCATAGCAATGCATTCGAACCAACATAATTTCACATACGAGATTCATACCATATTGTTTCTCGGTCAGTGTTCATGACATCAACCTTTTATCATCATTATTCTTTGGCTATTTCATAGCCTATTGACTTGCAGATTAGTCTATAACACAAACTCATACATATCTATGCATTATCATCATGTAAATGCATTTAACCATAATCTCAATTTGGTATCCACGTACCAACAACTTTAAATGTCAAAATTTTCAAGTTAGAATAGATTGCATAATATCCATCATAATTCAAATAACGTTAAACATTCATAGACTTGACATTCACATAGGTTCATACGTCCTAAAAGTTCAAGTGTATCATTAATAGTTTCACAGTGAATAGAAAATAAAGGTGATTAGGCCTTAAGTAATTCTAGTTGTCTAAGTCAAAAGGTGGCATTACATACACCCAACCTTCGAGAAAACATATTCCCAAGGTGGTCAAAAAAGTGAGGGATGATCTCGTTGAAAGGTCTTTGCATCCTCTCAAGTAGCAGATCTCAGGCTATATTGGCTACTACTAGTTGAAACCTTAACTCAATTTTATTAGTTTTCTTGTTAAGTGAATCTTATATTGAGATTTATATAACTTTCATTAATCCATGCATATAACCTTACTATTCGCTTGATTATCTCTCTAACTCAAGTGATACATCACATATGGCATTGTTGAAGTTTCCCGTGATTAGGATCATTTACGAAGATATTGATAATCCATCATTATGCGAAGCAATCATTTCAGTGATTTTTTTAGTGATTATTCTTAATCAGTGACCTTCTTGTTAAGTAATAAAGATTAGGTCTTGATGAGGCAATGTTGAGTATATGGATCTCTTTGTCATAGCTGAAGCACAAAAGGTTCTCTACCTACAACAGTATTACAAAGCACATACATGTTTCGAAGCGAACCATGTTTACCATGTCTTAGTGAGCATCTTCAGATCA
Source organism: Picea engelmannii (assembly GCA_009831015.1). Classification (NCBI taxonomy): domain Eukaryota; kingdom Viridiplantae; phylum Streptophyta; class Pinopsida; order Pinales; family Pinaceae; genus Picea; species Picea engelmannii. The sequence goes on from ML779472.1 coordinate 123,652, forward strand.
AGAATCAATTTCTTACTAGGGTCCATTCCACATTTTATAATTACTTGTATTAAGGACTTCTTTTATTCATAATTGCTCTTCATACATCTCAACCTGATCCTTTATACCTACATGATACTTATCGATTTTGTCCCCTATCCCTTTCTCGTTGCATCACTAGAACTTTACAAGTTCCTTCCCCTTACTACGAAATAAGTCTAGTAGTGGGATGAACATTCATCATTTATCATTCAACTTTTAAATTTGTTTCTATATAGTGTTAGGGAAATTTCCCTTTAAGTGAACATCATAAATGCTATGTTGAGAACACATTTCTTCGAACAAAATTTTGGATTTAACTTTAATTCCATCTTCATACACACTGGTGGTAGATGGTAATGCTTTTAGTCACTTGCAATAACTGTCATTATTCCTTAGTAATGAACTTAAATTGACTTAACAAATCAAAGCATAAATAAGAACAAGTTGTGTTAATATTACGTCAACCATTAGCAATTCGTCAAAATTTCTTACCACAACCCACGATGTAATAGAAGATATCATCACGAAATTTCCCTTTAACGTTTTGAACTCAAGTTTTGTTCACAACAAACGCCCTTATGGTATCACTTAGGCTTTCATTATATTATTCTTTAACATCGCTTCTAGAGTTCATTAGCATTCCTTATATTGTATTGTCTAATTTAGCATTTCTTTTACACTCGTCCATCCACTCTTACATTCGCTACCACATTATCATTTCTTAACTCAACAAATACTTATATTATTTTTAAACTTATCATCTTATTATCCCATTATCTCATAAACCTTTTATTGCTTACTCCAACCACTTTCTCTTACTTTTATAGAACACATTCAATTTATCGCTTACATAACATGCTTCACTATGCTTAATCCACAATTATCGTTTTGTTCTTCCATATAATACATCATATTGCTAGTTCCTGCATTTCCAATCCACCTTGAACTCAATTCTAGCTCCATATTTAACCTCCCTCCTACTTTTTATCCACCCTTCTATCCTACTTTAAAACATCATTATTTATCCTATCCATTTGTATTATTTCCTTCACATAATTGTCTTAATCAACTACCATCGACTATGCACCCTTGTTTTACAACTCAATGCACTAATAATATTCATAGTCAATTCATTACCCTTACCCTGAGTTGATCTCATTTATTTTTCACCTTATTCTTGAATCTTACTTATAACATATCTTTACACTTCTCCAAATATTTTTTATCTATTTTTTTTTATTCAATTATTATCATATTGTCTTTGCTTTCTCAACATATTATACAACACTCTCCTCATCTTTGAATCCACTACTCTAAGTACTAATTACACATTTATTTATTTTCCCCATTCCATTTCTTGCTATGTATTTTATCTTCTCGGTAACACTTGTTTATTGCTTTATTGTTAACTTTTAACCATCATCGTTCTACTCTATACACTTCCATTTGTACTTCTTTCTTTATTAAAACCCTTAACTATACAATCATTTGTATATATGTTACTATCTTTGCTATTGTATTTCTTGAATAAATATTTGTTATTGCCTTTTATTATTTCTCATCTACTTCATTTTGCAACATCATTCTACTACCTAACTATATATGACTTCTATTACTATGTGCACCCCACCCACATACTTCTCAAACTTCCTATCCATTACACTGTACATACTACTATGTCACTTACCTTATTTTTGTGGTTCATTTTGTCTTTGTATGTCACTACTACCCTCAAGTCTTTACTTCCCCTCTTACTACATTGTATGTTACTTTGTTCCAACTCCACTACTATATATTACTTACTCATCATGTACTTGTAAAATAAGATCTTCTCCCATTGCCTAACATATCCCAAGACCACTCTTGCTATATATTCCCTTGTCTTGGTTACTCGTGACTTCTCCTTGGTGGTTAGGCTTGGCGCTTGGTATGGTTGGATGATTGCGCCCATGGTTCCATATCGATTAGGGATTGATGACTTTAGCTCAACCCTTTTTTTTTTTTTTTTTTTTTNTTTTCAGTTGTATTTTCTATACTCTTCCCTTCACATTCTCTACTCATGTTCACACACACTCATCTCTTCACATCCCATCAACCGTTTATATGCTTGCATATATTTTTAATCCCTTCTTATCGTTTGATGTACTACTTAACAATGTCTTTTACTCTTTTACCATCTTATCTTTTATACTACCAATTTTACCATTTTCATTCTATATTTTATCCTCTATCTTTTATCAATTTTCTCATATTAACTTGCTTCCTATTGCTTTAATGTATTCAACTTAATCATTTTGTACATCTTCTTACCTTCTTATTCAATTTATTTATTTTCTACACCTTCTTACCTTTTGTATCAATGGCACCTCGATTTCTTTCTCTTACAATTACTTATATTCAATAACACTTATTAATTATGCTACCATTATTACTACTTCTCATTCGATTACTTTTATTATATATCTATTTGAACCATTGTTCATTTTGTGTAAATACAATATCACACATATTATTCTTATTTACTACCTATGTATATGTACCATCAATCTCTTTTTTCCTTATTACTCATTGTCATCTTACACTATTATTATCATTTATATACATGGATTACTATACTTATCATAATCGCATACCCTCTATTATTTATATATCTTCCTCATATAATCATTAACCTTGTGATGTACTCTTTATCATCATGTTTTTTTTTTTTTTTTTTTGCATACTCTCATTAGTATTTCTCCCCATGTACATCTCATATTACATTTATCGCACATTTGTCTATACATCATTATAAGTTAGGGAGTATCTAAATAGGCATCCATACTCGATTAATTATCTCTAAGTACCCTACTATCTCCCCCGCTCTATCAACTACACCAACCTACCAAGTGCATTTATGAATTACCCTAAAATTTAATATTATTTATTAATTTGTTTATATATATAACCCATATCCAATATTTTATATATAAATTATAAAACTAGAGTCACTCATACCTTTTATAAAAGGGTATATGTAAAACCATTTTTATATTTGGCATTAGCAATGTGAAACCGGTTTCATGATTTCAATAAATAAATTAAAATTTTAACAACTAAAACCCTAGATATTATTTTCGGGATTAACTGCGTAGTGTAAGTCATTAATCTATGACCCATATTCATGAGTATTAGTCGCATCTGACCAATATTTCTCGTGATTTGAATAGTCCACTTAGCACTCATTGCATCGGGTGATGCTCACAGGGGTGAAGAAATGGGATTGAAGCCAACGAAATGAATCGCATAACATCAATCATCACTTCCGGGGCTTGCACCCGGTAACCAGGACTTCCCAGGTGGTCACCCATCCCAAGACGCCTCTGGCTCAAGCACGCTTAATTGTGGAGTTTTCCCCACATTCAAGCCCACTTAGCTTGCTACCCCATTTGCAATGAGTGTTAAGTGGACTATTCAAATCACGAGAAATATTGGTCAGTTGCGACTAATACTCATGAATATGGGTCATAGATTAATGACTTACACTACGCAGTTAATCCCGAAAATAATATCTAATATCTTGCACTGCGGAAGCCCCTATATACTTAAACTAAAACCCTATTTTTTTTATCAATTAATTACATTTTTAATTATTAATACATTCTAACTAAATATATTTGTATAGGGTATATGTAAAACCATTTTTATATTTGGCATATATCCCATTAGCAATGTGAAACCCGTTTCATGATTTCAATAAATAAATTAAAATTTTAATAACGAAAACCCTATTTTTGTTTTTATCAATTAATTACACTTTTAATTATAAATACATTCTAACGAAATATATTTATATAGAATCATTTATTTATTTTGAAAAGTAATGCTAATATATATATATATATATATATATATAACAAATCAAGTGGGCCAAGTTAGGAACACGATGTGGGGCCTTGCGTGAGCTGAGTAGGGAATGCAACATGGGGTCTTGCATGAGACCCACTTGCCTCTTCCCAATTTACTACATTAAACAATGAATTAAACAAAAGTTACCTTCCATGCCTCGATTCCCTCATTCTTTCTCGGCTTTCTCGGCTAGGGTTTGAGAGGAGGTGAATGAGCACAACCCCTGGCATCAAGGTCGATCGATCAGAGGGAAAGGCCATGGCCGACCTCTTCCTTCACCTCTGCGCACACAACCATGACTTCTGGTGTGTAGTGGTCGCCCCTTGTGGGTTTCCTTCATGAGCTCTCCTTCTCTTTGCTCGTGGTTTGGTGCTGGTGGCGGAGACGGGGCGACGGAGGCGTTGGTTGTCTGCAACAGGTTCCCTCCTCGGGGCTTGGTGCTTTGGCTTGTGGGTGTTCCGAACACGGGTGGCTTAGCATGCCATTGAAAGCCATCAAATTTCTTTTAATAAGACTTGGGGGCGTTGTGCAATGCCCTCTTGGGTTCCTCCTTGGCACCTTAGCACTTGAATTGGGCGTTGGTTGTTGCATTGGCATGGGACTTGGAGATTTGGAAATGGGCTCTCGTCATTGAGAGATACCATGCTACTCTCGTGGTCTCTTAGGCTCTTCTTCGTTGATACGATGGGGTTCTGCATTGCGTTGTATTTACTTGGTAATTGATGGGATTCTGGGATTCTGGAATGAAACACGAAAGGGCTTGCTCATGGGCATGTACTGTAAGGAGACATACTCCAAATATGTTGGGCTCTGCCTGCACAGGTTCAAACCCTGTTGTTGACGTGGTGTGCACAATGAGTCTGTTGTGGGATCTCCTTCCTAAGTTGGGCGCTTAGTGGGTGCTTGATCCCGATTTGTGTGTTTACTTGGAGATGAGCTAAATATATGTTGTTTACAGGTAGTGCAACTATGCCCTCAAGGGCTCGTCCCTTGGTGCTTGGCGCACGGTCCTGGACTCAGGCACAAACTTGTGTTTGTCGCTTGTTGCCTTACATTGCTTTGTGGCTTGAGCTTTGTGGCTATGTTAATGACTAATGGAGTTGAGCTTGAGATGGGCGATAACCAAAATGCCCAACTTTTATTATTTTATTTTATTTATTTATTTTTACTTTGAGATGAGCTCTAGATGTGTAGTGCATAGACTTTGGCCCTTTGTGGGATTCTCCTCGACACCTTGGTGCGAGTGCTGGAGGCAACATGACCAGTGCCATAAATGGGATGTGCACTTCCTAACCTCTAGCAGGTTGAGTCTTATGATAGTCATATTGTAGGTTCCAAAAAAAGTAATGATAAAGATCAACAACATTATCAACCAACGAAAGAAAGGTCGTTCCATCATTTCCTTCCCGAAGAAGACGCGCCCCGGATCAACAAAATGTTGAGAAGATCGGCATCACTTATTCCATTCTGCTCTCCGATGAAAAAAGAGTCCAACGACGGTAGAGTAAATCTTCAATTTCAACCCTTAATCGATAATAGTTTGTGACCCTCCTTCATGTATGCAACATTAATAGCTGAACGGATGAAGTTCACATCATCATTTCCTTTTCTCTCTTCAAAGTTCAGTTTCCCCACTTCTTGTTGATCCCCAAATTTTATTTTTTTACAAGGTGTCGAGTGCTTGCATGATTAATGGTGTTTGGATTTGGAATTCGAATGTGTTTTACCAGCCTTGTACAGGACAGTTTCACTTATCCAGACTACCTTAGAGTTTATGGAAAACCGCTTGAAAGAAAAGACCTTAGCACCACAAATGCTCTGCTCACTTAAAGAACATTTTTGCCAGTACCACATCCTCCCCTTACACCCTTACCCTCACCCACCGCCCTAAGTGCCCAAAGAGACAGACAACAGACTTACAATTCTTATTTCAAGTCTTCACCAAACCAAATTGGCTCGGGTGCTCTTCGCTCTCCTAGCTGAGCCAAGTTTCATGGGCTGGCTTGGTCTTCAGATTCCCTGATTGGTGCTCTTTGATTCATTGGTTAATTTTGGGTCTAAACTAAACATGATTGGTCAATAAGATCACTTTTACCTTTTTTTTATCCATCTCTAGAGCCATCGTTTGGATGAGAAATCCACTTTTTATTATTTATTTATTTATTGTTAATTTTTTTCTTTTCTTTTAATATATTATTGTGTTTTATTATTATTATTATTATATATATATATATATATATAGAGAGAGAGAGAGAGAGAGAGAGAGAGAGAGAGAGAGCTTATGCAGGTCAGGTCATCATGCTACAGCAAGTTAAACATACATAAACATATTTTAGTTCTGTCATTCTGAAGTACATGATTTTAGAAGATTTTAGAAATTCTCCTCCTTCCTTTATCAGTTAGAGTTTGGACTTGGAAAGCTCTTTTAGGAATCTGCAACAGCTGCAAACAGTCTACAGGAAAGTAGGAAAAATTGTTTGTTTGGGTCTTCAAGACTGTCTTGGCAGTATTCATAGGTTTTATGGCCTGTAAATAAAATGTTTCTAGGCTGTAAGTTAGGGGTTTGGGGACAGATTGTACAGTTATGTGGGTGGTCAAGCCTAGGTTTCAGTTTTGAAACCGGGCTCTGATACCATATGTAGAGTCTGGTTATTTTTCAGGACTCAAAATAAATAAAAGTTTTCTAAAATCTCCTGTTGAATTTAGTTTATAATTTCTTTCACTATTTTCTTATACCAGAAATAAACAACAACAACATATTGATGATAACAACATAATGAGAACAACATCAATAGCATAATAACAACAATATAGCAACAGAATAATGATAACAACATAATAATATCAACAGTAACAGTGGAATAATGATAACAACATCATAATACATACCTCCACTTGCAGGCTGGTTATCTAATCCCTTTTATGTCTAATCTTGTTCTTGTTCTTGCCCAGATTGAATATTAACCTCCCAGCCAACTAGGAACAACCTCTTCGACTCCCTAGCTCTAGGAATCCTTGCAGTTTCATGGCCCCCGAGCCCAAAACTCCCAGCAATAGCAGTGCCATGTGAGAGCTTCCCAAAAACCATTCCTCCAATTTTCTCCTCCTCCCTCTTAGAAATTCAGAAATCCCAAACAGAAATAATATCCCTCTTCCAAGACCTCCCCTTATTTCTTATCCTCCTCTCTCAAATCCCCATCATTAATTCTCAACCACCTTATCCCCCCATTAATTCCCAACAACCTTATCCCTCCATTAATTACTTCACCCACCTTTTAATAATAAAACAATAAAGACTCATTAATATATTTTAATAATTAATTAAATTAATATTTATCATTCATGATAATCACATAGTTAATTAGGGTTGTTACATCTTTCCTTTCTTATTCCCATCTAATACAACAGTTCATTTCCCTCTAATTCTAGTTGGAGCATTGTTTCCAAAAGTAAAATTACCACCTTTTTCTTCAGTTAGGAATTCAAACTTACTCTTATCTCTTATCATGTGCTTGTAACAACCATTATCAACATACCATTGATTTTCTTGATTTTTGGCATATAGAGCCACTCCACATTTTTCTTTGTTTTTTATTTTTCTTCCTCCAAACATTAGTAAAATTTACTTGTTTGTCTTGCTTAAAAATAGGCAGCATTTTGCTTCTGCATTCACTTTCCTTATGTCCAAAATTATTGCATATGTGTCACTCGAGTTCATTTAGTAAAGGAGAGAAAGAATTTTGAACCATATCCATTTGAGGTTTATTGAATCTCATTCCAACATTTATGTTATATCCAAAAGTTCTGCAATTCATAGCCTTATGTCCAAAGTTACCACAAGAGAAACAATATCCATAGAAAAGGTTTGGATGTCTTGGAATGAAGAACTTACTTGGAAAAATGTGTCTTTGTCTGCCAACTTGATAAGATTTAGATGTTTGTTGCTTCGTTGCTTCATATTTGTTTGCATGGTTGGGCTAATCCAGTTCTAATTGTTTCTTCTTTCCATTTTCTGACTTATCGGGATGATTGTTGTTTCCCTTGAGAGCATTTGCATGGCTTGTGGGATTCTCAATAGTTGACATGTTGATGCTTGACTCACCTTTGACAACGTTCATACTTTCCTTATATCCCAGTCTTGTCTTGTCATCTAGTGATCTCTGATTGCTGAAAATATCATCTATCATTTCAGATCATCTTACAAATTTGATATTCATTTGAGTCTTGGACTTCTCTAGATCCTTTCTTAAGGATACTATTTTTTCCTCTAGTTTGTCACATATGTTCTCCTTTTCTTTTATCTGATTCATCAATATTTATTCCCTTCTTTTGGCCTCTTCTAGCTGGATTTTTAAGATAATTATATCTGCGTCAATCTCAGTGTCTTTTTATTTATAAATATTTAACTGTTCTTTTCTTAGTCTATTATTTTTGTTGAGTCAGGAGATTTCCTCTAGAGCACTAATGACTTCTCCTTCCATGTTGACTACAGCTTCGCACTCATCTAAGTCTGTTTTTTCTTGATCGGATCTTTGTTGCTCTAAAGTCATGAGAAGTTTTTTCATCTTGGGTTATATCCGACTCATATTCTTCTTCTTCAGTGCCTGAAGAGTTGTTGTTATATTCCCTTGAATAAAAATTGTTTCTTTTCAAATTCCCTAGGTTTATCCTTGCATTTTCTTCCTTTTTCAATAGTGTTGTTTTCTTTAAAAGGACATTTAGATGTAAAATGACCAACTTTACCACAATGAAAGCATTTGAATGGTAACTTGCCTTTATACTTTCTAGAGCCCCTCTTTAGTTTCCTTACAATTTGACAAATGCCTTGAAGACTACATCCTTTAGATCTGGTTGTTCTTTCCTGGTTCTCATCTAATAAGCAATCAATATTCCATGGAGCCTATCTGTAGTCAGTTTATCTAGTTCATGCATTTCTTCTATAACAGAAACCTTTGCATCAAGTCTTGAGGGAAGAGATCTTAGTACCTTTTGAATCATCTAAGCTTATTCAATCTTTTCACATAGCCCTTTTGTAATTTTTACAGTCTCATCTACTATGAGAAAGAAAGCTGCAATATTTTCATCTTCACTCATCCTTAGGCTTTCAAATTGCATTCTGTGAGATTGAAGTTTGGCCAACTTTACTTTCTCATCTCCTTCATAATTGTTTACCAATTCAATTATTTTTAATAGTTATAGTGTCTTTTTCCACATCTTCACCTCTACACCAATCGATCAGAGAACATCCCTATTTATGATGACTTCTCTTCTGTTCGACTAACTATACGTGGACGCATAACAATTATATTGTGGACATGTCTTGACCGGATCAAAGTCCGGTTAGTTATATGTGGACATGTCTTGACCAGATTAAAGTCCGGTTAGTTATATGTGGACACACTTGACACCTTTGGATAAGGGAGGATGCCTTGAATTGTTGGAAAAGGCCCTGGCCCCTTGGAAGAAGGCCTTTGGAGGCCCAACATCTCATCCCCAACCTCAAAGACTTGCCAAAGATGCTAAATTTCCCTAAAGGGGTGACGTCGTGCTTTTTCTAGGGTTTCTAATGTGCAAAATCAAATTTTAAATTGTAAAGGGGAAAAGTAAGGGTTGTTGTCCCCTTACTTTGTGGTTTACCCTAAGTTTTGTGGAAAAAATCTTATTAGAGGTTTTTGTATAAATAGAGATTGTTTCTATCTCATTGTATCATAGCTCTCCCATTGTGAGAAGATTGCATTGGATGAAATTTTCGCTATACTTGAGCATTTTTGGTATCTCTCTCTCTCTCTTGCAAATGATTTTTGGTGCATCTCTTGATGAATGGATGAGGTAAGGTGGTCCACACCTTTTGGGGACTCTTGTTCTTGCTTATGGATGGTTTGTCTTGGTGAAACTAGGATTTGATCTTGCAACTCTCTTGGTTTTGGTAAGGAAAATCAACATTCTTTTTACTCTTTTTCATGATATTGTTGGTTAAAACCATAGGAGGAGTATACATGCATACACCCTCCATCCATTTCTCGTCATCTTCTAGTTTACAAGTCTTTTATTGCAAGGTATCTTTGAGGAGTACAAAGGTGTACACCCTCCTTGATCTACTATGATTTTGGTTTGCATGCGCTAGGGAGTAAGAGGGTTTACACCCCTAGGGATTTTGATGATCTAACTTGTGTTTTAAAGACTCCATTTACCCTTTTTTAAAAGGCACTAATCTGAAATTTGCAGGAGATATAAATTGTTTGCTTTGGTAAACGTGATTTAACAAGATATTAATATTGTTCAAGTTGGAATCTATTGTTGATGCTTTGAGGTTGCTAAAGCCTCTAGGGCATCTTAGTCTACTTAGTCTCTTGGGAGATACAACTAAATTAAAGCTATAGGCGTTAGGGCTGCAACAAATCACTCTCCTTTTGATTCATAACTCACATTTCAACCGCCAGAGTTTGCTAAGAATTTGCTAGCGTAGTCTACTAGTCCTAACACATATTTTGGGTGGATTCTTTGTGACTTTTGGTGGATGATATTTATGTTGTAACAATTTTTTTGCTACAACCATAAGGCTGCAATTATATCTATGGAATACTTGTCTATAACAACCTTAAATTGATGCTAAAGTTTTATGCTTTTATACTTGAGTTGTACTAGTTTTTACCGGCTTATCTCTTGCATCATTTACATGAATTTTAACATCTTATCTAGCAAATTTATTAATTGTTTATTGTTGATATATATCTATGGTGTTTGTTGCAAATAGGGACAACAAGCTTAACTTGCTTGTCCACTTAACATATAGCTTGTACACTTGGCTTTTCTTGTGTCTCGAGCAAGTACAAACACTTTCTGCAGGTACTCAAAGACTTGTCAACCCTAAACCACTTATGAGACGTGTCATCAAAGCCATATTCCACTTAGAAACTTGACCTATAGGGGCATTCATTTCATCATCTCACTTTCTGCTCATTTCCCCCTAGGGTCACCTGGGATTACCCCCTTGAGGTGATCACTTCATCTCTAAAGTCACAGGAATACCTATATGAGGTGACAGTGGGTAGGTATTCTCCCGGTCATCACCATCTTGTGGTTTGGGTCAGGAATACCTATATGAGGTGACAATGGGTAGGTACTCTCCCAGTCATCGCCATATTGTGGTTTGGGTCAGGATTTTCCCAACCTACAATTTGTGTGATAACATTTTGGAGTCGTTGCCGGGTAGGATTTTGAATCCTCTTTCTGCCCTAATGAAACTTTGGCAAGCTTCCATCCCAAAGCCTTTACCCCTAGCTTTCCTGGCGACTCCACTTGAACGATGTTCCCCTTCCACCCTTGGTGAGCTTTTCATAAAGTTCATCTTGCGACTCCATTGAGGTATTACCCTAAGTAATGGAACCATGGCCTCACAGGGCTTACCATGGGCCTTCCATAAGGTATACCCTTCTATTGATGTTCATAATATCCCCAGATATCCAAATCATTTTCCTACATAGTGGAGGACAAGTTTCCCTATTGGTTTCATTTCATTTCATGATTATATGTCTATTTATGCTCGTGATTATTATGTGTTCAACTTATCCTTGTTGTATTGCATGATTAAACACATGGGGAGATACCTTGATGAAATGATGAACATATGGTTGCACTAGTTGTCTGACTTCACTTGACATCACCTATCACCTGATCTTCAGGTCGCCAAGGCCCGAGGTAAGTAGGTAGGTCATCTTGATTTCTTGCATTTTCATATTGATTGCTCATAGTAGTTTAGTTGCATTTCATCTTTATTTTCATTTTTCTCTACTTGCCTTATTGATTTACATGCTTTTATTTTCATCATATATATGAAAAAAATGAAAAAAAATATATTTTCTAAATTAGTTGTCATTTTTTGTTTTGATATATATGGACGAAAGGTGATAGAACGACCCTTGATTTTACGGTTTTGTGTTTTAGTGTAAGGATAGGTCCACCAGGAGATGTTCTGGTTCTCATGCACTCTACGGCGAGTACATGTCCCCAAGTGGGAGCCAGATGTTATCCCCAATTCTAGGAATAAATAAGGAGATGATGTCTCGAGGCCCTCAGGTTGCAGACATGGAGTACCGAGAGACAGTTTAACCAGCAGTGTCCACTTGCACAGACAAAGACCCACCTCTCCACCACAACTCCAAGTTCATCACGATGTTATCCACCACATTAGCTAGATTTCAGAAGACATTGGGTCTTGCTCCATGAAGTACAAGTCAAGTATTATGGTGAGTGTCGTTTCAATATTTGAGGCATTTGAGTTTGTCGCATTTTAAACTGCTTTTGATAATGTAACATCTACTTGGGCATTATACTATTTTCCTTGTTTCACTTTGGTGGTTAACATTGCGCCCTAGTAAGTGGGTCACCATTGGGGATAGGTTTTCTACTGGGTGGTCCTCTTGATGAGACATCGTGCCATTCCCGACCATATTTGTCACTTTCCACACTTCATCCCCACATCTCCTTACCTTTTCATATTTTCAGGTCTACTGACCCAAGAAGGGTTTGTCACTCATTTCATGGGAAGAAGGGGTTGAAGGCCTAGAGGCTTGTAGCTAGAAAGAGATAAAATCCAAATATAAACCTTCTAGATGCTTGCCTAGGGATCCAGAGGACAATGAAACGTCTCTCATAAGAAACTGATGGGACCTGTGAAAAATAACTAATACAAAATGCAACCAGGAAGGAGCATGTGGGGGCACTATTTTTAATGCTAAGGTAGAAGCCCCATAATTTTTTTCGACTTGGGGAAGCATGATGTGACCAAGGTTGAGTCAAGGTGGGAACTGTTTTTCATGCTTAGGTAGAAGCCCCACCTTGGCTTCAACTCGAAAAAATCTTAAAAGAGTAAAAGGCAATAAATGGGCTTGGAAAAAGGTTGCATTGAAAACGAAGGGGCAACACACCCTCTGCAAAGGCACCCATGAATGAGACACTACAATCCATTGTATATCATGAACCTCATGCCCAAGAGTCTTTCCCCCATCCATGTCACTTCGTCCACATTACTTAGAGAAAGGTCCGCTCGGGAAACACTCCTAAACTTGAGGTACAATTCACCCAATAGGTCGCTTTGTCAACCCTCCCATACCTAAACTTGGCAAATTGCATAGGGTCTTTGAGCATTTGTTTATTTTGACGAGGTAGTTTGGATGTACATGCTTAGATGGCTCTTTTATTGATTTGATTTACTCATCATGATGCATTTGACTTTAGATCCTTAGAGGGCATATTCATTTTCTTTGCATGACCTATTTGGTGGACAGATTTGGAAGAACAAGCCTAGCCTGGGCTTCCTTGGGGCTTCAATCCCATAGGTTGGATACCATAACCCTCATGTTGGATGATGATGTTTGCCTTTGGAGGCCTAAGATGACACCATAGAATACCTAACCCAACCTCTTACTATCCCAACGACTTACTCTTGAGGCCAAAACGTCATGCAAAGATAAATTAACATCATGCATGGGTTATGGTTTGGTGGTGATGTTGACACTTGGCACCTAGATAAGGGAGGACGTCTTGAATTGTTGGAAAAGGCCCTAGCGCCTTGGAATAAGGCCTTTGGTGGCCCAACATCTCATCCCCAACCTCAATGACTTGCTAAAGATGCCAAAACGTTGCCCTAAAGGGGTGACATCATGCTTTTTCTAGGGTTTGTAATGTGAAAAATCAAATTTTAAATTATAGAGGGGCAAAGTAAGGGTTGTTGTTCCCTTACTTTGTGGTTTACCCCAATTTTTGTGGGCAAACTCTTATTAGAGGTTTTTGTATAAATAGAGATCATTTCTATCTCATTATATCATAACTCTCCCATTGTGAGAAGACTACATTAGCCAAAAGTTTCGCTATACTTCAACATTTTTGGTATCTCTCTCTCTCTCTTGCAAATAATTTTTGTTGTATCTCTCGATGAATGGATGAGCTAAGGTGGTGCACACCTCTTGGAGACTCTTGTTCCTTCTTATGGATGGCTTGTTTTGGTGAAACTAGGGTTTGATATTGCAACTCTCTTGGTTTTAGTAAGGAAAATTTGCATCCTTCTTGCTCTTTTCATGATATTGTTGATTAAAACCCTAGGAGGAGTATAAGTGCATACACCCTCCATCAAGTTCTCTTCATCTGCTAGTTTAGAATTCTTTTATTGCAAGATATATTGGAGGAGTACAAGCGTGTACACCCTCCTTGATATACTTTGAGTTTGGTTTGCATGCCCTAGGGAATAAGAGGATTTACAACCCTAGGGATCTTATTGATCTAACTTGTGTTTTAAAGACTTCATTCACCCTTTTTTAAAAAGGCATTAATCTGAAATTTGCATTGGAGATATAAATTGTTTGCTTTGGTAAACGTGATTCAACGAGATATTAATATTGCTCAAGTTAGAAATTATTGTTGATGCTTTGAGGTTGGTAAAGCCTCTAGGGCGTCTTAGTCTACTTAGTCTCTTGGGAGCTACAACTAAATTAAATTTAAAACCATTAGGGATACAATGAATCACTCTCCTTTTGATTCATAACTCATATTTCAACCCTCAGAGTTTGTTGAGAATTTGCCAACGCAGTGTACTAGTCCTAGCGCATCTTTTGGGTGGATTCTTTGTGACTTTTGGTGGTTGATCTTTCTGCTGTAACAATTTGTTTGCTACAGCCATAAGATTGCAATTATATCTCTGCAATACTTGTCTATAACAACCTTACATTGATGCTAAAGTTGTATGCTTTTATACTTGAGTTGTACTAGTTTTTACTAGCTTATCTCTTGCATCATTTACGTGACTTTTAACATATTATCTAGAAACTTTATTAATTGTTTCTTGCTTATATATATCTTTGTTTATTGCTACAAATAGGGACAACGAGCTTAACTTGCTTGTCCACTCAACATATAGCTTGTACACTTGGCTTTTCTTGTGTCTTGGGCAGCTACAAACACTTTCCACAGGTACTCAAACAATTGGCAACCCTAAACCACTTATGAGATGTGTCATCAAAGCCATCTTCCACTTAGAAACTTAACCTATAGGGGAATTCATTTCATCATCTCACTTTCCGTCTCATTTCTCCCTAGGGTCACCCGAGATTCCCCCCTTGAGATGATCACTTCATCTCTAAAGTGACGGGAATACCTATTTGAGGTGACAGTGGGTAGGTATTCTCCCAGTTGTCACCATATTGTGGTTTGGGATGGGCTTTTCCCAACCTACAATTTGTGCGATAACACCTCCACAAAGCAAAACCTCCGCAAAAAATAATTGTGGAGGTTTGCATACGTAGTTTATGAATTAAATTGTTTTTCTTCTCATTGTTATTGTTGTTGCTTCTACACTTGTCATCGTCATTGTCTTTGATTCACATAAAAATATTTTTTGGCACATACATATAAATAAAACAAATTGAAATTATAAAACACATACATATATAACTAATTTGTATTTATCAAAAACTGAAATTAATTTATGTTTGCAAAAAAAAGTGGAAAAGTAATTAGTGTTATTACAAAAGTCAAGAAGCACTGCTCATAGTGCTCCATATCAGACACAAAGCACCTACAAGCGATGTTTTAAGTATAACGCATTGGTGCTTCATTGTTCATCAAGCACAGATATATACATTGCAATGTGTATTTTTCTCGAACACATCGGTGACAGGGCGCCGAACAAGACACCCTGCTATGCTATTTCAAATATTTATGTGCGACGCGGTGCAATTGCTTCTACAGAAAGCACCGCTTTGTTAGATTTTTTAATTGAGAATCCATGAGATGTGATTTGTTATATGCAAATCACCAATATTCTATGCTCCTTGGAGCACCGACAACTTTTTAGTAGTGCATTGTCTTTTATGATGCACCAGTAACAGGCATGTTTAAGAAGACGCACCACTATGATAATTTTATAAATATTTAAATTGAACGCATCGACGTTCAATTTTTCTAATTTTGTGTGCTTTTTTACCAGTGCGTTTGGCTTATAATGCATCGGTAATGAGATATCCCATAAGATGAACCATTATGGTAAATTATTATATATTTTTCTTGGTGCGTTGCAGTACACAACACCGATGTGTTTTCTTGTATTTGATGCACCACTGGGCCAACATTTTGTTATGGAAAATTGGGCAGTGTGATTGATTAATAGAAACACACCAGTGCTCCATTTGTTTTAGAGCACAAGCAATTTGTTAGCTGATGCATTGTTTTTTATAATGCATCGTTTACAGGTCATTCTGAAAAATAGATCGCTATGTTAATTTTTCAACATTTTAGTGGTGTCATTCTGTGCACGTCACTGGTGCGTTTTATTATCCTATATGCAATGTGAGTGGGGATTCCTGTAAATTCACAGGATGCACTGGTGTCCAGGGTAAGCCAAATCGTTTAAACGCACTACATGGAATATTTATGTATATGTTGTTGAAATAATGTAACTGCGAAGAACATTCTTATTATTATTTTATTATTGGATTAAATCCCCATTGCAGATTAATCATGTCATTATTATTATTATTATTGTTATTGGATTAATCCCCATTGAGGATTAATCATGTCGGTAATTGTATAAGGACCAAATCCCCTTTTGC
>ML779472.1:145664-179817 GCA_009831015.1 Picea engelmannii
GAGTGAGAGGTCGGCCCTACCAGATTGTGACCTTTCACACGTGCCAGTTTGATATAAATAAGAGGCTAGCGCCTCACTTCTAACACACAACTCACTTGCTCATTCTCTTATGAGGCAAGCTGCAATTACCAGTTGGAGAGAGGAGAAGAAGATTGGCGCATCTCTTGGAGAGGACTATTTGTATTGGTTTGAGTTATCTCTTGAACATTGTATAAGCTATTTATGATAAGGAAGTTTTTGCTGGGTTTTCTTCCCCTAGAGGGTTTCCCAGGATAAATGTTGTGTCTCTTGTGAATGTGTATTTCTCAGTGATCTTGTTCATATTATGCTATTATCTAAAGAAATGCAAAGAACTATAATAATGGCATAAACATTAACAATATATAAAGACTAAATTTCAAGCCAATTTCAAATGTTGATGCACTGAAAATGCAAATAACAAGGTAATAAACAATTTACCTATTGTCTTCTCTCCCAACAATGCATGGTCACACCGTATAGAAGAAATGAAGATTTGCAATAGTTTCCAAATTTTGGAAATATGTGGAATCTACCGATGGAGTTATCAAACTAATTGTACAACACTGCAAATGGAGCGATCATGGAAGGAGAGTGAGCACCAGTTCTTGTTGGAGAGGTTGGAAGCACAAAATGAGGTGTAACAATGAAAATTAATATGGTAAGTTTTTTTATTTTATTTTATAGTTCTTCGGTGTGTCCAACAATTGTTCACATCGAGGCGTCACGTTTAGAGTGGAGCATTGTTTGTATTTTATTTTGTGTATAGTGGATAACGACGTGTTTTACTATCTAAGCACTGGGGTGTTATGCTTATGTGAGCACTGGTGTGCCCTAACACAACAAAAGCACTAGAGAAAAAACATTCGCTAAAACCTCTAGTCGCATGCCTCTATTGTATTTTTTATTTATGTGAATAACAATGCATCGTAATTTTGAAGCATCAAGGACTTTATATTGTGTGCACACCAAGGTGTTTGCACCTTACAAGTGCACTGCTAAAAAAACCTCCACAAAAACCTTCAACCGCCTGCCTCCCCTAACAACCTCCACTATAAACAGAGAAGGGATAAATTTTTCAGGAAGGTTCCATAAAAACCTTTGCTACATGGTGTTCTCCTTGTACTGATATGTGTAATATAAGCATTATAAATGTGACACATGTGCTACATGTACTTCTTCTTAGAAACCCCTCGTAATATAATAGTTTTTTACATCCTAACTTCTTTTTCCTCATAAAATAATAATAAAAAAAATTTGCAATTTTATTATAGAAACAAAATTACATTCTGCAAATGCCTATGTACAAGAATTTCAAACTGATCCCAAAGGGAAACAAGATGATTGAGTCTAAACCGAGCATAAAAACTAGACCTTTTCATCTTAGATAGACTATCTTTGGAGATATTCACACACGCCTCCATGTCTTGTCCATAAAGAGATACTAATAGTTCGTTCATATAAACATAAAAGTAGGTCACATGCCTTCAAAAAGGGGACAAACCCATCACAAAAAAAATTAAAGATGAAAAACATAAATACAAATTTCTAGAAAGTAAACAAAAAATTGACTTCCATCGAAGTGCTAACACAACTTAGTCCAACCAAGTTGAAGCATCAACATTTCCAGGAGTAACAATAGGAGGAGGATCATGAAGCGAAGGGTGGTAGTACTCAGAGACTGCACCACCCTTGATTTTCTTTACGTACCTCTCACCACCTATCATCTGAACCCTAGCCTTAGAGAGAGCATCTTCATCTCGGTTCCTCTCCCTGTAAACATGATCAGGACTAAAAGAATTTTCCTTGTAAAAATGATAGACTTTCATTTTATGCACTTCCTCCTTTTTGGATGGACTACACTTAGCCCCCACTTTTCAGTCCTCTTTCCAGATGTAATATGTCCAACTTCCCCCTTCATGCCCATCTTCGACACCCTACTAACCTCTAGCAGAGGATAAGCTCCATAAAGTTTGTGCAATCCCAATGCTTGGCCAATAAACCCTCGCTCTAAACCTTCCTTCAAAACCCTAGAATCACTACTCGATTGCACATTGCCTCTTGCTCCTTCGACTTTACATTAAAGGTTCAACTTGGCTCCTACGGGCTTAAAATAAAAAACCTATGTTTTGAAACAACAATTTTTTTTGTCCAACAAGCAGGTGCCAGACAAGTAATGGCTTCTCCTCTTTCGAGGTTGTCCCTTGACCTCACCCTCACATCTCCTCTTGTTATCACACTATGCTTAGTCCCCGACCCTAATGGACTTGACCCACAAAAACCCTGAATCTACCCCTCATTTAGTCAATACGAAGAAACACAACTTAGTGAAAGCACCCTTTGAAACTCTTCCTCCAATGCCAAACTGGAATAATCAATCACTGATGTTTCTTGGGACAAAAAATATTTGTTATTACTCCCTCTCACTTGATACAACTGAATGAGCTGACAACTAGCCAGTGGAACTCCATATTGTACCCCAACGTACTAACCTAATTCATAAAGTGTACCTAATCTATTAGTACTTCTCCCATTCGCATTTGTAGAGAGCCTAAAACCTACTTTATCAAGGTTTTGTGTTCCATTCAAAAAGGACCCCTCGAAAGCCAACCCACTTTCTCCCGGTAGCCATACACTTGCCTCCCACCTTAAAACTTTAGCAAAGACCATATCACTTGCCTCCCCTCTCAAAACTTAAGCAAATACCATATCACTTGCCTCCCCCCTCAAAATTTTAGCAAAGACCATATCACTTGCCTCTTTAGAGGATCTGGGGAGTAATCCACTGCATCAAGGTCATAAGCCTGTAAAACCCTAGTTTTCATCATCCCTCCTCTTTCCGACCCTTTATATCCTAAGTTAAAAGTGTGTGTGTGTGTGTGTGTTTCCAAAGAAATTTTCGTGATTTATATTATAGTGGGAATTGATGTTTACAATCTTCAAGTGAACTTGCACTTTTACATAAGAGCTAGCATATGTGACTTTTAAAAAGTATTACAAATCATTATAACCTTAAATATTGATAGTTTGTTCTACACAACGTTTGCAAGAAGTGAAACTTAACATAACCTTAGTCCAAAGTCCTACTCGTATTAATTAAGCTTAATACACACTCATAAGTACGACTATAAAAGTTTTTGAGAAATTTATCTCCTATGACACACACACACACACATGACAATTAAATATATTACACTAAAATGGAACATTTTCCATCTAGTATATCTTCTAATTGCATGATTCACTACGTTTGTTGACCCTCCTTTGAGAGTCCATCAACCTTTGTGTTTAATTCCCTATATACATGAGTAAATGAAACAAAATGAAACAATGAAGAAAATTATTTTAGTTGTTCTTCCAATCGAGTGCTATTAACATTTGGAATATGCAAAAGCCATTTCATCTAGTTAATGGTTTGATATTAACTTGTAATTATATCACCCCTTCTCCATAAGCCAAAGTAGACACCTCGAAACTAACAAATTTGCATGTTTGTTAGCTCTGGATACTAATCCTACCTTGAATTTGACAACAACATTATTTGTGATATAAAGGATACCCCCGACACTGCAAAAATCACATGGGCCCTATTTTTCCCCATTAAAAAAACACCATGCCAAATATTTATCAATCATTAGCTCCCCTAACTGTCTAGGAATTCTTTCATTCATTTCCAGCTTGCAACCTTAGAACAATGCATATACCTATGAATAAATATGAAATGTTGGCACTTGTTTATTTTCAAATAACATTGCATTCCCGAGAATCTAGGTGCCCCAAAGCACTAACCAAAGCAACACTCTATATGAGTTTAGCCCCTTTTTACAAAATCAATTCCCCATACTTTGCTCAAACATATTACCTGCCCATCCCTTTGGGAGCTCGATTATCTTCTCCACATCCTTCCATAATTGTTGGACAAAAGGGCATTTTATCACTGAATGAATAGTATTCTTTTTTGCTCCCTTGCACAAACAACATATACTAGGTCCCGACTTATCCCTTTTTTGTATAAGCTCCTAAGTTAAAACCCTATTCCTAAGGGCGAACCAAAGAAAGATATTGGATTTCATAAGGGCTTTTACTTTCCAAATTTTATCCCACCACCACACCTTTGCACAAGCTTTGTCAAAAAGTAAAAACTTATAACCAAGACAAGTGGTAAAACTACTTCTAGCAATATTACTAGCCAAGCCAAGGAATCCACCTCCTCCATCAATCTAATATGTGCCTTTTTTAATCCTACAACTAGCACATTCCACCTTCCAGATAAATTGCCTTCTAAACCGATACTCAGAGCTAATCTCTGTCCTCGATACCAATTTGAAATGGAGTTTGGTTCCTTAATTTGGTTCAAATGAAAAGAAAACCGATATGCAAGTGATTTATCAAATCCTCATTCAATGGAACATCTGCACTGCAACCCAAGATGGGATCAACGCCAATCCTTACCGACTCCCAATTCTCCACTTTCCAAACCATATTATCTCATATTAAAGGAAAATCCAAGACCAACGCTTTCCATTTATTTAAAACATTCATGATGCTTTTACTAGGGCTTCCAATCCAACTGAAGAATGAACCAAACTCAATATATTTTTGTTCAATCAACTACTTCCATAAAATTTCCTTTGTTGGTAAGTTCCATAGACTCTTAGTAGCAAATGATTGTCTAAACTTATGTATATGCTTAATGCCCTAGCCACCCTTGTCCTTGGGATTTGCTATATCCTACCACCTAGCTCAGATAATCCCTTTATTGTCACCTTTATCCCCATAAAAGATTGAAACAAATTTTCATGGATCCCTCTAAAATCCCCTTAGGAATAAAAGCAATGGAATGCCAATAAACTAGTATGGCTTTCAAAATAGCCTTAACTAAAGTTAGCCTTCCACCTCTTGACAACCACCGATTGCACTACTGAGTAATCATGCCTTCCATCCTTTCAAGAAGCTAACCCTAGTCTCATTTCCCATATATGTTAGGCTTACAGATGAACCCAAGAGACTTTAACCCCTCATGCCAATCAAAAGATATAAAAGGGAAGAGAGTAATCAAACTATCGTCCACCTCTTCAATCAATCCATTACAACAAAGAGATGACTTGTTAGGGTTCACTTCCATTCGAGTGGTAGCACAAAAAGGATTTAAGATCTCCAATGGCTTCATTTCTTCCCTCTCAAAGCCATTCAAAAATAAAAGTATGTCATCTATAGAAAGAAGGTGGGTCAACATTATCGTACTAATCACAATTCCTTGTATACAACCCACCCACTTAACTTCCATTATAACTCGCTTAACCCCTCATCTACCATCCAAAATAACAAGGGGGATAGGGGAAACCCCTATCTCAAACCTTTAGAAGGTTTGAAAAAACTTGAGGCAACACCATTAATAAAAAGAACAAATGACACCGAGTTTACACACCTCACAATCCAATTTACAATTGCAACATTGAAACCCACTTGAAGCAACATTAGTCTTTGATACAACCAGTTTGTCTTAACATAAGCTTTGGATGAGTCCAACTTTAAGACCAAAGTTGGAAACTTCCTTGACTTGATGGAATGTGGGCCCTCTTGAGTAGTGCCAATAGCCTCGTGGATTTTCCTACCTTCTAAGAAGCCAAACCGCTCTAATGAAATAACTCCAAAAAGCATTGCCAGAGCTTTTGATATAATCTTGTAAATATATTTGCAAAGTGAAATAGGATTGAAACTATCAAATGAATCAGGCTCATTTTTCTTGGTAATAAGAGCTATGAAAGTGACATTAAAGCTCCCAAGCTTCTTGTCCGTAACCTTGAGCTCTTCAATTTCCCTAATCAAGTCTTCTTCTACCAAACCATATAACTTAAGAAAAAATTATAATGTCTAGCCATCAGGGCCAGGGCTCTCATATTTCTTAAAGGAAGAACGCATTGAAGAGAACCCCCCCTTGGAAACCTCCTCGTAAATATTCTCATTTTGTTCATCAATGATGAACCTAGGGAAATAAGATGCCATTTTGACTATTTTAGCTATATTCTCTATCTAAGGCTCCTTCTAAAGATTATAAAAGTGTACGACACCAAATTCTGCAATCTCCTTATGGCTTCTTACCCAATAACCCTCCTTAGTTTTCATCTCCCATATTATATTTACCCTTCTTTCTGTGGCTTGCATGTTGATGAAATAAATTTGTATTCTCATCCCCACTTGCTAACCAAATTGCTCTACTCTTAATTCTCTAATCAACTTCTCTAGCTACCAACAAACTCCTCACTTTTGATTCCAATTCAATTACTATAATTCTTTCACCTTCAACAAAAATTCCTTCGACATTATTTTGAAACAAAGTTACAATCTCATCCTCACACTCCTTCAATAATTTATGATTAGTTTTATATCTTCATGCTACCCAATTCATCACCAGAGCCTTCGTGTTTTTTAACCGTACACAAGCTAGAGTTCCTAGACTATCATCGAAACCTTTCTAAGCATTATAGATCATACATTGAAAGTCCTTCTCCTTCAACTAGCTTGGGTTGAATTTAAAGGGACAATAGGATTTTTCATCTTTCAAATCCATTTGTAGAAGTATAGGGTTATGATACGAGCCTCCCATGGACCCTACCCAGTGCCTAGCTCGATCCACCCAACTCAAGAAGGTTTCAAATATTAGGAATCTATCAAGACATTTAGAAATCTTGACTTCACCCACCCTGTTATTCCTCTAGGTAGGTACCATATCGATGGGCTCCATATCAATTAGACCAACTTGCTGACTTAAATATAAAAGAATCCCCCAACTTATTAACCCTATTTGAGTGTCCCAAGACTTCAAACTTCTTCAAAGTCTAGTTCAAATCCCCTCCAATGACAACATTTTATTCCTTCAATACTTGTAATGAGAAAAAGATTTCTTAGAACCTTTTCCTATCATCATAAGGTCCATAAATATTGAAAATTGTTATAGAAATGCTTAGAGCCTTAACCTACAGTTTGGTAGCAAGCCCTGAGACAACAAAAAAATCATTAAGTAATGAGTAACCTAATCTCCATCTAGTAATAATCCCTCTATTGAGCCCTTTAGCATCAAGAGCTACAAAATCCCAATCTCTATGAGAAGCCTTTGACAATCCAATTGTTTGTCACATCTCCCCATAGTTTGTTGTTGAAGGAAAACTTTAGGCTTTTCTAGTTCAACTAATATTGTAAGGGCCAACTTCTTTGAGGGGCTACCCAACCCTCTAACATTATTAACAATATCCACCCCTTTTTAGCCATTGCCCTACTCCAAGGACCCCAGTGATTAGTTTTTATTTCCCTTGTTGTATCTCTCTTTTAGCCTATTCCTGAGCCAGGTCAATGCGAGACTTTCTACCCATAGATAGGTGCCCTAAGTACTTGACAAAATCCTACCCAAAATCCCTAAGCTCATACTACCCAAATGTACTTCCCCCTTCATAGGCCTTGAGTCATATCTCTTAGGAGCGACCTTTCCATAGTCCCGTGAATCTAATTTTATAGAACCACTCTTATAAGAGCCACTGATAGTGCTTATGGAGGAACTTGTGTAATCCAAACCCCTAGGGTTTTCAACATGCCTATTTCCACTTGATACCAAACCAACTCCCTTATTGAACTTGGGCTTATCCCTTGGTTTATAACTAGTTCTAGGGGGTGGACCATGCATTTACATCTCTTGAAATACTAAGAACAATATTTCATTGAAGAGAAAGTGGTGGGTCAATACAAAACTCACCTAAAGAGCATATTTCTCCTTTCATGTTGCATGTAATCATCGACCCACTGACTCGAGCCAACATTCATAGGTACATCAATTACTCGAGTCTCCTTCGACAACTCATTTCATATCCAAGATGAGATAACACATTCTCAAAACCCAAAGCACCTACCAACATACTAGTAGATGATATTATAGAAGCCACTTGTGCATTGAGGTAGGAGTCGGAGGACCCTTTAATTTATCTTTAGCTTGAACTGTAGACTCAACCTCCTTTTTCCTTCAAACCCTGTTGGCAAAGGGTTTACTACATTTTGCTACAATATGTCCATAAAGGTGGCATCAAATGCATCGAAAAGGTAAGTTACAATAGTCTACGACTTGAGAATGGGTCCTTTGACCCACCACGATATCCAGATCCTTACCAACTTGTTGGATGTAACTATTTCAGCCAACACCCTTGTAACCGTTCAACGTGCACTAGGTTTGAAAGCCAAATAAACCTTTAAGGTTTTTCCAAGCTCATTCCCTAATTTTTCAATGATTTTTTCAGCCCATAATTCTACGGGTAACCCCATAATTTTCACCTAGATAGGTATACATGAATTTACCTTTGCCATTGGATCAAAATAGGCGTGCCAAAGCTTTAACAAGATAAACGAAGTTCCTTAAGACCAATTGCCCGCAAGAATTTGGGTTGCTTCATCTTCAATATGAAAAATGAAACCTAGCCAACCACACACTAGTATGTAGAAGACATGGCCATAACTATGATTGGTTTACATACATTATGAGTCGAAGCACTCAAGCTCTTCTTTACTATATATTTGCCAAAAAATTTCCCTATCAATGCAATTCCTACATAGTCCAAAACCTGTTCAACCTCGACATACTCCCCTACCATCATTTTGATTCTCAAGGCTTTCCTTTTAATCACTCACTTTATTTTGTGCATTTTCTAACCTTTTCCTTCTTGTTCTGAGGATTGCAAACTACCATTTAAGTCTTTGTGTACTAGGGAATCTCCAACTAGAATTGTCTCCCTCTGCTCACCCCCTAGGCTATTTGTATCAAGCTTTAACATTGAGCTATCTATAGATTCTAAATTCCTTTGTTCCCTTACGCTCGATGAAAGCCCCACTACCTTTGATAGTTCATAATCCTCATTCAAACCTCCTCTTATAGTACTATTTTCCAAATGCCTAGGCTCCAATGTCAATATGAATGGATTATGACAAGATTTCATATCCCTTTCATATGAATAAGTGCCTCCTTCAATAACCCCAACATTTGGATTAGTGCCAAGTATTCCAACCACATGTTGCGCCGCCATCTATGGGACCCCACTAACCAACTTGACACAGAGTGACACCACCCTTGAACCTGCTCCCCCATTTCCTAGTGCCTCTAAGGCCTTAGCATTGGAATGCACAAAAGAAGTGCCCCCTTTGGCACCTTGTTTGTTTACCACTTGCTAGGGAAACTCCCACATCCAAAGGTTGAAGCGTTACCCCTCCTATATGTCCTTGGGATAATTGACCAACTGTACTATGCCACCCCCATCCAAGAGAACCATCCACACCATTACTAAGGTTTAAGAAAACTAGTGTTGAAGTTTTTCCAAAACTAAATATCTCTTTATATTTAATAAGTTAATTTGAACCAATATGAAAAACTATTAATAAATATTTATTTAGTAATTTTGAAAAAATATTACAAATTATTAATATTATATGTTTTTTCAAAGCTACTTTTAATATTTATATATATAATTTTAATTTGAAACCCTATCTTTCAATGCTTAATACGTTTAAATCTAAAATAAATCTTCTCAAACTCTTTTTTTTTTAGTGAAATCATATGCAACCAAAAAACAAGGAAATGTGCCGATGTACGGTTAGTTTGTAGTGCATCATGCACGTAACAAACCCATATTATAGAGGGCCCACCAACATCAAGATCACTGGTGCCATGTGATCAAGGCCTGGAATAAAACTAACGAAGGCTGCCATATAAATAGAAGAAGTTCGATGAGATTCAATTGACTATTGGCCCAGTGTCGAAAGAAGATTGGGGGCTTGGGCACAGTAGCAGAGAGCCCCGGAACATCGCTTGGGACACGAGGTATGTTATTCCATATTCCATTGCATAATGCCTTTTTTTTTTTTTCTTCGGTTCCTTCCCTTCTCTATTTTATCCTTTCAACGCAGAAATAATTCAGTGTGTTTGGTAAACCCTAGTATCTGTGAGCATTGCATTTTCACGGATCGAACCTGATAGATGATGATCAGTGCCTGAGCCCTCCATAAAAGCGGTGTCATACTTTCGTGGAAACCAAATGTTATTTGGATAAGCAGAGGTTTGACGTCTCCAGATTTTTATACGCTGCAATATATCTACCGAACCCATCGAAAGATAACGAGATGATCTGTGTCATGATCTGATCTTTTGTTAATTTCTTTTGCCACACTAACTCATGTAATATGTGACTCAAGACTCCCCAGTCAGAAATCTTAAGACAAAAAGGATCTACAAAGCACTCTTAGTACCTCATGTTTAATGTTGGGCTGCAATTTTTTGATGGCCCTGGTCTATCAAGTATTTGACAATGCACTTAAAGTCTTAAACTATATACCGTTCAATGTTACAAAATTCAGTTTCGCTAAAATGTTTGCCAGGCGAGAGATTAAGAGTTTGATTGGGATTTGGCAGAAGTTTGGATACTGAAATCAATTAAAGTAGCTGAAAACACAGAGTGAAATGACCATTTTTTTTAGCTTGGCTTATATAAACGGTCCCGCCAAGTATTTTATTGGGGTTCTCGAGTCAAAGTTGCCAATGAGGAAAAATCTGGGAAAGTCCTTGTAGGATTGGTGTTTTTTTTTTTCTTTTAAATGTGCAGAAATTTGTTTTTTAATTTAAATTTTAGAGTGTTTAAATATGAGATTTTTTTGATAGTTTTTAAATCTTGGAAAATATATTGTTAGGAAATTTTTGATATTTTTTTCATTTTGAGGATGGTACCTAGTGTAAAATTGGCTGTATAAATTATTGTATACTTTGGGCTTTAAATTTGAAGGACATTATGTGTGCATGGGTCACAAAATCATTTAATATAATCTCTTTGGGAGCAACCATACAGTCCATCACTACCTCAAGGTGATTTCATGGTTTTAGGAAAAACCCTTTATGGGAATTGAAACTTGCCCACTAGTGAAAAACTCCTCTCTCCTCACCAATAGATCCAATCCCTTTGGACAGGTTCAAAGGTTAATCTACAAACTATGTCACTTAGTTTATGTTCTTGTTTGATTTTTTTTATGATCAAAAGTTGTTGTGTGATTATGTGTCGATCTCTTAGATGAAAGTCATGAAAACTTAAGAGGTCAAATAGTGTAGTGGTCAATTGCAATTTTGTTGCATGATTTAAACAAACATTGATAATAACATAATCATCTCTGGAGTCTACATAGTCTTGTGTAGAGATCACCAAAATTTAAATAATAGAAACAATTTGAAAGCTTGCCAAAACCATTTCCTTGGTATGCTAGTGCATGGCTATCATGAGAGAGTGGTGAGTGTTTATGCCCTAGGAGATCCTTGTGTCTGGCACAATCTTTTCTAACTATTTGTTAGTGGTCTTGTTGGGGGTGGCTTTGTGCCTTGCATGAACTCTTTCCTCAAGCTTGTCCAAATGTTAAGTGGTAGTGGCTTTGTGTTTGTCAATGAGATTCTTAGTGATTCTGTAAGCTTATGACTTTTTCCTTCATATGGTACAAGGTTGATTTGTAGCACCACTCCCTTGGCTCTTAGGCTTCGGTGGTCGACCTTTGTTATGAGTTTTGGGAGGCACTGCTTGAGCCTCCACTCTTTCTTGCTTGATATCATCAACCTTGAAAATTAGCATTGGAGCACAATAAGCCATGCTTATAGGCTCAGAACAAGGGTTATCCTTGTTTCCTTTAATGACTGCCCTCGTCGATGTTCCCATTGTCAAATCGTTTGCCTAGGATGGAGTGACTATGGAGACATAAAGCTATGGAGCTAACCTTAGAGTCTCAGCCATTTTAGAAATGGCCAATACAATGTCCTACCAACCATGGCTAAAAGCTATGACTAAAAGCTATGAGCTTTCATGATGTCGACCAAGTCCTCCCTCATGTGGCTTCATCATCTCTTCATGCCATTGTGCTGGCTCGAAAAATTCCCCTAGCGAAAATCATTTGATAAAATTCATCATTAAGTTTGTGTGTATATATATATTTTCTATATTTTCCTTGGAATGACTCCCTCGGAAACTCTTGGCCACTTTCCCCCAATCCAAAGATGGTACCTAGTGCAAGTGGTGACCAATGCTTCCCCTTCTTCGACAAAATTTTTGTCTTCTCACTCAATGCTCCTTTGTGTGGTCGTTCTATTTTCCTTGTCATTGATTTCGTTCTTCCTCTTGTTGTTTTGCTTGTTCCTTGCAAGGCGTTTCGTTTGGGAACTTGCCTTCTTGCTGTGGCACTTTTCTTGGCAACCCCAAGTTTTTGTTGCATGGAAGTATGATGCTTCGTTTGCTTCGTGACACTCGTGCCAAGGAATGTTGGAAACCCCATAATTCGTTTGGTTCATCCGCACGGGTGGGCTTGTCAATTTTGGCTCCCAAGTCGTCTCAAAAAAGTTAAGTAGTGACCAATGCTTCCCCATATTCGACAATATTTTTAAGTCGATGACGTAGACTAGTGCACTTGACCTCAAGGGAATTGAATTGAGGAACTTGTGCAACATGCTAGATTATCGATAACATTCTCTCTCTCTCTTTATATATATATCTTGGATTTTCTTGCAAGGTTTTCCATATATATACGCATGCATCTTTTTTGAATTTCTTTGCGAGATTTTCCTTGGAGAGAGATACATACGCACATACATGCATTTCTTGAATTTCCCCTTATATTTTCTAGGGAGGTTTTTATCCCTTAAATTTCTCCGCAAGGTTTTCCTTGGAAAATCTCCACTAGGTTTTTCTCCCTTTATGTGTCTCCACATTTGTGGCTGACATCCCTAATAAAGGGAAAATACTTTCATGAGATTTGAACTTAAATAGGTACTTTCATGAGATTTGAACTTAAATAGGGTAGGTTTCCTATTCCACCACATGATTATGTATGTTTGCATATATATTTCCTTAATTGTTTCTAGTTGGCTGAGTACAGCTTGACGCGGTATCTGTAGCCATTACCTACATTGCGGTTACCTTCACGTATAAAAAGTCTTGGGGACTTGTACCAACAAATGCAGGGGAATTTCCGTTAATGGAGTAACTTCGTTAAGGTTTTGATGGATTTTTGTTGCGACCTTGTTGCGTGCAAAATGGTACTCTACTAGTAAGGGAATTTTGTATGACTTTCTACTAGTAAGGGAATTTTGTATGACTTTTATACTTGCGCTAGCTCTCCAACAAAATATAGCTCGGCGTCTTTAACATGATTGGGAATATATATATATATATATATATATATATATATATATATATTATACAGATTTATATACTACATTTCATTATATATAATATATATATATATATATATATAATATGAAATGTAGTATATAAATCTGTATAATATTCGTGAAAAAGAAACATGGTATATAACGATGAGTCAAGGGGCGGGCCAGAAACGCATTCCGTGAATATAACGAGATATTCCATACAGTCCAGAGGCATTCCAACGGCCCTTCCGGCTAGCAGCGACTAATCTGTCAACCATTTCAAAGAACGCGTTTTAGTCATTGCAGAGGATGTTCGAGCGCATCCATTCGTGGGAGGGGCTAGGGAATACGTAGACGCAGATCACATTCAAAGGCATACAGTGGAGTCAAGAAGAAACCGGGCTTGTCTGCTCTCATCAGGTAAAACGTAAACCGGAACATTACATTCATTTAATTCCGAGAGATAAACAAATTTCTCCCTAAAAAACGATTTTAAAGGCGAATCTAAATGCGATCTTAATGGAAATGAGATTCTTTCCATTCAGCCGAATTTAATTGGCAAACATAATGCTCATGGTTATGAATATCTGGGGTTAAGAGACTTCCCAACTGAAAGGTGAGGCAGCGCGGAGGGCTGTTAAGATTGTGATTTGAGAGGTCGATACTTTTCTGTTCCTCTTCTTCTCATGCTCGATATTAGACTTGAGAATTTTCACAGATTTTGCATTCTTTCCTACAGACGCCTTAGTTTGCTTTTGAAGCAGAATAAACAACATTGGCAATAGATTATTTTCTTAGCAGCCAGCAATCACACATCCTGACAATCTTCTCCATCTAAACTTTACCATCAGGGAACCGTCGAGAGTTTGATTTTTTACAACACTTATTAAACTATCTGTTTGAAAGGACCTTAACTCATATTATCATTGCTGCAGGTGGTGTGATATAATGGCAATCATTTCAGCATACCGACGCCATCTATCTATATCTACTGCATCTTCGTTGATGCATAACATATCATTTACATACAGCAGATCACTTTCGACCGCTTTTAGAGAGGAGAGGGACACATTTGGTCCCATCAATGTACCGGCAGACAAGTATGTAACCGCTCCAAATTTTTTAGATTCTTTAAAATTCCAAATGTTGCTGGTTTCTTTGTTTCCTCTTTTGTGTGCATGAGCAAGATTTGAACATAAAGTTCTGTAGCCTATATAGACACTGTTTACTTGTTATTCCAATTGACCTTAATTATTTACAAGTTAAGAATAATCTAAAAAGCACTTGTGCATTTTATACCAGTGTTCCATGGGGACACTTCCCCAGGGTGGGGTGCACCCCCCACGTTTCCTACGCTCCGGGGGCGGGGTGTTGCTTTGGGAAAAGTTGACATTCTCCTTTATCTTACCTTTTCTATCATTTTATTTAAATTTTTAACATTACCATTAATTGTTTCAGGATGTTTGAGAGTGGTTCCAACCTCATCAAATTTTATATGGAGAAAGTAGAATTTCATATTCCATTTAGAATTAATTCAGTAGACTTAACAGATTTTAGGATTGACAGGATTATACCATTTCCACTGGATTGCACAATGATGAATTTGCATAGAATGAATTGTTATTTTTGGGATTTTATCATTATTATTTTTATAATTTTAGAGACAGAGACCACTATGCTGGAGACACTGATGCCCCTCCATCCCCCATGAATTTCCCTAAAATTTGCGAGTGCTCCCACACATTCCCATGTGCGTTTCCTTGCTCCTGCTCTCCCTCGTCCCAGAAACCTGGTGGAACGTAGTTTTATACTACTGCATCAAGATTTTTCTTTAAACACTGCTGCAACAAGAATATATTTTCAACAACTGCTGCATCGAGATATATCTTTTCAAATAAAGGATAGAGAAAACTGAACTTTGACTATTTGAAGATTACCCAGTATTGGTATTTACTCGTTGGCAAGAAAAAAAAAAATAAAAGAAATTATACTTGTAACATACACAGTTCGCCATACATGCATTCCAATGCAGAATTTAAAACAATTTTAAGCATCAATTAAATTCATGCAGTCTAATGCAATTCATCTCATGTACAGTAAATTAAATTCATCTAAGCGGAAGCAAATCATAAAATAACAAGTAAATTTGTATACAGGTAGAAATAATAATAAGTGAAAACTCATAAACAACCAAAAATACTTATATTTCGGAGAATTATCCACCAACTAGCTGCAAACGAAGAGCGTTCCACCCAATCATAGGCATTCTGTAACACATATTCACTCTGTTACAGATGCCACCCCCAAGATGGGGCTATGAATCCACAAAGGCGAAATTCCTATGGCTTGGCTCTAATTTTTCTTATCCTTGTCCTCTGTAATTTCGCCGGGCAAAGATGACCAGATGATTCATACGTACCAGGAAATCTGGACTTCTGATCACAGTGTAGGTCGCTCTGTAATCTTTATGTTCTGATCCTGTTGGAGTGTACTTCATCAAGGCCGAAGACTTAAAGGTGCTGTCCAACTTCTGCTATAATCTTCTCTGTCTGCGGTTTCCTGAGTCGTTTAAGGCCCAAACTAGCAACATTAATCATTTGCTTTCTCAACAATTCATCATCAGCTTTAAGCATTTCCCCTCCAATGTTAGTATCACTGTATTGCCTCTCGAGAATTATTTTCTGCCAAGTTAGATAGTGAAACATCTGCAGACTCTTTAGTTTGCACTAATACACAGTGATTTCTTGATTGCTAAATGCCAAGTTTCTAGGGTTTTCAATTATTGAAGTTGATGACTGAGTAGAGTTTGCAATGCTATCATACTTAGAAGAAGAGGCATTTGATGGTCTACTTGGTGGGGCTGATGCAGACATAATGCTGGTGGAAGCCATATCCTCCTGTCCATCGTCTCTAGAGGAAACTACAGTTTGTACTGTTTCTTCAGTTCCCCAAGTGGACTCGGACATTGCTTGGCTTATCGATGACTGTTGACTATGAATTTCATCAGAAGAAGGATATGGTTTAGCCATATTCAGATTATCTTCATGCTCAGATGAGACCAACTTTTATAGCACAATAGGCTTTCTTTATATCCAATAGTTGACAAAGCTGGAGCAGATTTATGAGGACAGAATGCTGAAAAATGAACAACATCTATGCTTCCTTCTAGAAGATGTAGGACAACACAGTATTCAGACAGCAACTCCACCACCTCTGAATTCTGCAGTGTGGACTGCTCAAGATGAACAGACTTCTCACCAGGATCTCCAATATATACGAGCAGAATCTTCCTCCATTATTACAACTTGATTTGACTTCGAAATCCCAAACAAGTACGCAACGAAATGCTGGGTAACACTGCCAAACCTCCAAACACAAGAAGTAATGCATCATGCTGACGTCCTTCATCTCAAACTTAGCTGCCATGTCTGCTTTGCACCTTGCAATGAGCTTCTTTGCACCTATATGAAGGAAGTCATCTACATACAACACCAAAACAAGCAGATCAAGTCCAACAAATATATAACATAAGTTGGGATCTGCTTTGCTTTTGGTGAAGCCCATACTTTGCAAATATCCATTTATCTTGGAATACCCTGCTCTCGGTGCTTGTTTGAGTCCATACAAGGCTTTCTTAAGCTTGCAAACATGGGACTCCTTCCTATTTACATCAAAGCCCCGAGGTTGCTCTAGGTACACTTCTTCCTTAATGATTCCATTAAGAGAAACTGTCATCACATCCATCTGATGTATCCTTCATCCCATAAATGAAGCTAAGGACATAATTGCTCTAATGGAAGTGTACCTGGCAACTAGAGCAAATGTTTCCTCATAGTCCACTCCTTCATTCTAGGAGAATCCTCTTGCCACAAACTTTGCCTTGTGTTAAATTTGGCAGCATCGACAGTCATTCTCCAATGAGAGGCCATGTGGGCCACCCTGAGGCTAGCCAGGGAGATTTGGAGAATTAACCAGTCTTGTGAGGTATTGAAAAAAGCCAGGGGGAACGTATAACCTCTGTGAGTCAAACCAAAAGTCAGGACGAACGAGATGCTATGTGATCTTGTGAGTCTAGCCAAGGCAAAGGAAGAAGCCTTGTAAGCCTAAGACAAAAGTCAAGATGTAAGTCTAATGCAAAAGTCAGGGGGAATGTACAACCTTTGTGAGCATAGACAGTCTAGTGCAAAAGCCAGGGGGGAACTTACAACCTCTGTGAGCATAGACAGACTAGTGCAAAAGTCAAGGGGAACATACAACCTCTGTGAGCCTAGTCAAGCCTTGTGAGCCATGAGCAAAAGTCAAGGCATCTAGCAAAAGTTAGGTTGAATGTACAATTCCTATGAGCTAGAGACAAACAATCTTCCTTATGCAAATAATGTGAATGTAATGATCTAGTGCGTTGGTACGTGTAACTTTATCCACCATGAAAAGAAGTTCGAGTTGCCTAACTCAGTTGTATAAGTCGACTTGCATGTTTAGTCTGAGTTGTCAAAGTTAAGTTGTATGTCTGGTCAAAGTCAAGTTGGCAAGTCTTGTTGCATGTTGCATGCATGTCTAGTTGGCAAGTCTTGTTGCATGTTGCATGCATGTCTAGTTGCATGTTGAGTTGCATGTTGCATGCATGTCGAGTTGCATGTCGAGTTGCATGCATGTCAAGTTGCATGCATGCATGTCAAGGTTGCATGCATGTCAAGTTGCATGCATGCATGTCAAGGTTGCATGCCAAGTTGCATGTTGAGGTGGCATGCAATAGCCAAGTCGAGTCACGAGTCAAGTTTCTAATTCGAGTTAAGTTGACATGCAAACACCTTCTAATTAAAGCCCCTTTTCCTCTCCTTGACACGCCTATATATTGAGAGCTCGCCCCCCTCTTCAATATACTTGTTACACAGTGCAAGGGTAAAGGAGAGAGGGCCGTGAAGGAGGTTAGGATTGCTGTGTATATCAGCAATGAGAGACAACATGCTGTACTGTGTATATCAGCAGTGAGAGACAACGTGCTGTACTGTGTATATCAGCAGTAAGAGACAACTTGTATTGCTGTACATATCAACAATAAAGAACAGAGAACAGGACTGTCCATATCAGCAATAAAGGACAGCGAACAGGGCTGTCCATATCAGCAATAAAAGTCAGCAAATAGGGCTGTTTATATCAGCGGTAAAAGTCAGTAAAGTCTTGTTGTTTGCTGGTCTAACAGTCAGGTATTTTCATGGTGGATTATTGTAATTGATCTTACATATTACTTGCAATAAAGGAAGATTGTTTGCTGGGGTTTTTCTCCCTGTATAGGGTTTCCCCAGGGTAAATTTATGTGCACGTGTGAGATTCTATTTGAGTTCCTCTTCTACTTTTGTTCATCATTTTGAATGTACATTTTACTGGTTGATAAATCAAATTCTGTTTAAAGCGCTGAAGAAACTAAAGTAATAATCCGCATATTAATTCAAGCTCAATAATTTAACACCATGAACTTCTCAATGCTGCCATTGGTTGCATGTTTTATCTTGTTGAGCCACCTGGAACTCACTATTGACACTGGTTCCTCCAAGATCTTATGAGGACACCGGTTCTGGATGTAGACTGTTGTGTTACATGTCTCTTCTCAAAGAAACATCGGCAAGTCCTGGTCATGAATTGTGGCGTGAGCAACCCTGATGATGGATTGATTCTTTCACTTTGCAACCCCATTCTGCTGCGGGTTGTACGAAATAGCCATCTCTGTCTTGATTTCTACCTCCTTGCAGAAACCCTTGAACTCCTTGGAGGTATACTCGCCCCCATTATCCTATCTCAAGACTTTGATCTTCTTCCCTCGCTGGTTTTCAACTAGAGCTTTGAACTCTTAAAACTTGCTAAAGACCTCATCCTTGGTCTTTAGGATGTAGATCCAAGTTTTGCGAGAGAAGTCATCGATGAAGGAAACATTGTACATGCTTTTTGAGATTGATGCTACTGGCATCGATCCACAAACATCTGAATGCACTAGGTCTAGAATCTCCTTAGAGCTATGCTCGTTGCTTGGGAAAGTAGCCTTGGAATGCTTGCCAAGCATGCACCCTTTTCATACTCCATGTTGCTTAATACTAAACTCTGGAAGACCTTTGAACTATCTCCTCCCGAATAGGCAATTCCCTGTGATGTGGGTGCCCCATCTTCTTGTGCCACAACTCAGACAAGCTATCACTGTTATGAACTAGGGCTCAAACAAGTTCACTCTGCAACTTGTAAAGATTACCTTCTCTAACGTCTGTTACTTGTGCTGTATCTAGGATAGATTCCTTCAGTTTGATGAGGACTTGCTGGTTCTTAAACTCAATTTCAAAGCCCTTATTCTCCATAACTATAATAGAAAGCAAGTTCTTCATAAGACTTGGAACAAACAAAACATCTTCAAAATCTAAAGAGTTATCTGACTTGAGTTGGAAGGGAATAGTACCAACTCATGCTACTGGGTACTTGGCATCAAGGGCCGTGTGACTGGGATACCTCTTTCTATTTAGGGTTGATAGCCCAGGGGAGACGTCCCCGGTGACCTGGGGGTTTGAGAAGGCAAAGGTCAAAGTTTCTATAAAAATGTCCCCTCTCACAAGTCACACTGATCAGAAAGTCCCAGGGTTTTAACCAATGAAGTAATGAAGAATTAAGATGTACCTGCCCAGAACAAAGTAACAAGAAAATATATCTTTTGCAAGTACAACTTGCTGTGAGTACTTCATAAAACCATGGACTTCATCAATAAAAGCAATAGTTAATATATAGTGAAGCAAACAGAAATTTATAGCAGCAATGTTTATGGGACAATAACTTCACAATAAATGCCTTAAAATGACTTCAAAATGACCAAGAATAATTACTCATCAACAACAAAGTACTAGCATTTGTCAGAAGCTCATTGGGTAGTGTATTAATCAACTTTCTCAATTGCTTTTAGGTGCTTTTAGTGCTGCAATAGATGGCTGTAGCCTACTTTTGTAACAACAACAAATAGGTTAGTAGATTAGACTATTCTAGGGTTAGGAGTAGTTAGTAGATAGATCAAGGTAAAGGTTTTGATAGTGGTTTTTGTCAATCACTCAATAGCAAGGCTTAGATCAGTGCTTTTTAGGGTAAATGGAGTCCTTTTACGCAGCGACAAATCTTGAAGGAACAAATGATAATGAGAGAGTTAAAGACAAGAGAGTCAATAATTGAAGTGTTGGTAGCCCAAGGTTTCAATTACCAAACCCTAGGGGGAAAATGGCTACTAGGAAGTAGGTAACCCTAGCCCCTAGTAGTTTTCCTCCTTCTTTAGCTCAAGGATGAAGTAGATGACAGATTAGATGAAGCAAAATGTGCTAGGGTGTTGCAATGGCAAGGCCCTTAGCAAAAGCTTCAAGAAAATCGGTTTTCTAGCATGATCTAGTAGGTGAAAGCTATTAAGGCAAGGATAATAACATGTGCTTAACCTCCTAGGGTTTTAAGCTAGCAATTTCATAATCTTATTATAAATGCAAGATAAATGTAACTATAACCATTCAATGAAGAAGAATTGCAGAAAATTTACTTACATCCACCAAGAATCATCTAGCAAATACTCTAGTTGAACACTTCCACCAAGAAAAATGCCAAAATAGTCCAAAATAAGACTCCTTCAAGAAGTGTGCACCAAATTTCAGCCAAGTAATCCTAATTAGGGCGCAAATTTCAGACCTCACATTGGGTTTTCTGAAGGAGATGTGTGCCAGGTTTGGCCACAAATTTTATATTGTAAAATTTGCATTTTCAGAAATTCGCTGAGCTGAATAATCAAACCCGTGTTTGTTGGTTTTCCCCGGAGTTGGGGTTTCCAGGGTATTTTTGGTGTTCATAAATTGTGTGATTGGTTTCTTTAATTTCCGCTGTGCATTGCAAGATTATTTTGCTTAGTTATTTTGTTTCATAAATCAGATTTAGAATTTGTTGTTCTTGTTCTGGGTATAAAATTTTATTGGAATCATAAATTAGTTTGTTGGGCTAAAGAAAAATAACACTTGCTGGCCTTTGATTCCATCTGAGTCTCCTCTTGGATGCAATTATTCCACAACCTTTCAAAATGAGGAAGGTTCCACAAGCGTAGATACCTTTGACAAATGGTTCCCATGAAGCTAAGAATCCATTTAGTGCCATGTTTGTTGAGATTTGGGTACCTTGGAAAGTGTTCCCCTTGTGTTTATGAGCCTCTAAACACAAGTGAGAAATACTTTGTACCATGTACCATGTACTTTCTGTCTAATTTCACTTTGACTTAGGAGATTTAAGTCAAAAGTGAAATTTTGTCATTTTAGCCTAAAAATGACTATTAATTCACTTTGTGGGTGAATTGAGGGACATAAAGAGAAACTATGGAAACTTAAGTAAAGTGGGTTTTGAGTTGAGATTCTTTTGGAGAGATCTCAACCCCTGATTAGAGATGGGATGAGATGATCTCATCCACCCATATTTTAGGTTTCCTTATGTTTCCTTAAGAGGGGCGCATAGGGCAAGGGGAGGCTCATTCACTTGTATGTTCACCAAGAGAGTTTGGAGAAGGGCAAGAAGATGGGAATGGAAGCAATGGAGAGGAGAGCTTGGGCGCCTCCATTCATGGAGGGCTCATGGAGGCTTAGGGCCCATATTATTTGTCGTGATCACACTTGCTTGGAGGAGGGCGCATCATAGGACTTGGGTGCACAGCTAGCACGGAGCATCTATACTTGGAGGAAGTCAGATCTGATTGTTTCAGTGGAGAGGCAACACACAATAACACATTGTGGTGCAAGGGTTTCTTCTTCAGAGCATCCAGGTTCAAGGGCGCTTCACTTCAGTGGTTAGAGCAACAAAGGGAGAGGGTGCA
Organism: Picea engelmannii; assembly: GCA_009831015.1. Taxonomy (NCBI): domain Eukaryota; kingdom Viridiplantae; phylum Streptophyta; class Pinopsida; order Pinales; family Pinaceae; genus Picea; species Picea engelmannii. The sequence goes on from ML779472.1 coordinate 167,741, forward strand.
CTAAGCTTGGGCGCATATCTCCTTGGATCCTTTGGCAAGGTTCGAGAGGAGCTTTCTTTGTATACAGGTTCCTTTGTATTGTATTACTTGTTGTATCTCATGCTTTAGACACCACTTATATATACTTCTATTCCAAATTGGTTTTCCCCGGGGGGGTTTTATCCAGGGTCACGTTGACCAAAAATACTCGTGTTCATTTCATGCATGCTTAGAATTGTAAATCAACATTTAGAGTTGTAAAGATCTAGAGGTAGTGTTATTTGTTTTGAGTATATTGCATGTGCTAATTGTTATCGCACAATTTGTACTTATTCCAAAGGATAAGGTTTAGGGAAGGCAAATTGCTGTCACCTCAACGGGATACCTCTTTCTATTTAGGGTTGATAGCCCAGGGGAGACGTCCCCGGTGACCTGGGGGTTTGAGAAGGCAAAGGTCAAAGTTTCTATAAAAATGTCCCCTCTCACAAGTCACACTGATCAGAAAGTCCCAGGGTTTTAACCAATGAAGTAATGAAGAATTAAGATGTACCTGCCCAGAACAAAGTAACAAGAAAATATATCTTTTGCAAGTACAACTTGCTGTGAGTACTTCATAAAACCATGGACTTCATCAATAAAAGCAATAGTTAATATATAGTGAAGCAAACAGAAATTTATAGCAGCAATGTTTATGGGACAATAACTTCACAATAAATGCCTTAAAATGACTTCAAAATGACCAAGAATAATTACTCATCAACAACAAAGTACTAGCATTTGTCAGAAGCTCATTGGGTAGTGTATTAATCAACTTTCTCAATTGCTTTTAGGTGCTTTTAGTGCTGCAATAGATGGCTGTAGCCTACTTTTGTAACAACAACAAATAGGTTAGTAGATTAGACTATTCTAGGGTTAGGAGTAGTTAGTAGATAGATCAAGGTAAAGGTTTTGATAGTGGTTTTTGTCAATCACTCAATAGCAAGGCTTAGATCAGTGCTTTTTAGGGTAAATGGAGTCCTTTTACGCAGCGACAAATCTTGAAGGAACAAATGATAATGAGAGAGTTAAAGACAAGAGAGTCAATAATTGAAGTGTTGGTAGCCCAAGGTTTCAATTACCAAACCCTAGGGGGAAAATGGCTACTAGGAAGTAGGTAACCCTAGCCCCTAGTAGTTTTCCTCCTTCTTTAGCTCAAGGATGAAGTAGATGACAGATTAGATGAAGCAAAATGTGCTAGGGTGTTGCAATGGAAAGGCCCTTAGCAAAAGCTTCAAGAAAATCGGTTTTCTAGCATGATCTAGTAGGTGAAAGCTATTAAGGCAATGATAATAACATGTGCTTAGCCTCCTAGGGTTTTAAGCTAGCAATTTCATAATCTTATTATAAATGCAAGATAAATGTAACTATAACCATTCAATGAAGAAGAATTGCAGAAAATTTATTTACATCCACCAAGAATCATCTAGCAAATACTCTAGTTGAACACTTCCACCAAGAAAAATGCCAAAATAGTCCAAAATAAGACTCCTTCAAGAAGTGCGCACCAAATTTCAGCCAAGTAATCCTAATTAGGGCGCAAATTTCAGACCTCACACTTGTGTGAGTGAAAGATGATGAAAAAATACAAGGGAAAATCCCTTATTTATAGTATATACAGTTACAATGACCAGAATTAGGTCAAAAAGGTCGACATGGCCAGTTTACATGTAATATCCAGTTTTTACATTAAATGACATTAAAACCCTAAATCAAGCAGAAAAGGTGACGTCATGCCCTTTTAGGGTGACATTAGGCCTTTTTAGTGCAACGTTGGCCTCCAGGAGCAAAATGTTAGGCCTCCCAAGGCCTCTGGATCAAGCCACACGTGCCACTTGGCACACCACTGCCTCCAAAGTGTACATCAAACGCTGCGTGGCATCAAGGGTCACAGAGGTGATGTCATGGGCCTTCCAAGGCCTACATCATAGTGGGAGGGCAAGACCCCCCTGGGTCCAGGCCTGCCAAGCTATCTCTAGTGGAACGTCCTCCTCTCTCTCTGGTGCAAACCTTTGATATGTCTTTGCCCTTGGCTGGGGTCTCAACATCCATCTGGTGGGCTTTTAGCCCTATGGAGGTCCGAACTAATCATCTCCCCATGTGTACCTGTCTGTCGGGTGTGGCCCTGCAAAAACAAGTCAGCCCTCCATGGGCTCATAAGTCACAGGGATCATAGCAATGCCAATCACATCTAATAATCAAGTTATTTAAAAATATGCATAAAACCCCCTTTTCCAGACAAGTGCTCAAAGACGTTATGCTATTCTACAAGACAGGTTTGGAGAGGACGCCAGGAGGTCCTATTGGGCTAATTCTCATTGGATGTGGGATGTTTCCAGATGAAGACAAATCCAGGCCATGTAAGTGGATGAGGTGGTAAGGGATGTCTGAGCAATGGGTGCAGTGATGACAGGGGAATGTATGGCTTACCTGTGGGTGCCTCTGAAGAGGGTGAGCTGCACCTTGTCATGGATGCAAATGTTTCCAAGCCCATTCAATGCCTTTTATCTTTTATCTTATTGCTTTTTCTTTCAAGAGACTAGTTAAGGGACATTGCCTTGGCGTGGTGATCAATGGTGACAGTGTTACCCATAAGCATTTCACAGAGATGAGAAGGCTGGCTCGTGATGAGACCCCCTTTCTCTTGGCTATGCCACCAAGAGCCACTACCCTGGCGTGGTGACCAGCTGAATGGTAGTGTCGTACCGCTACATGCCCATGGACCTAATAGGCTGGCTCGTGATGAGACCCCCTATCCTTCAACTAGGTCTTGATTTTATTATTTTATGGGTCCCTCTGTTTCTTGCTGAGAAGCCTTTTATTGCTTTCTCGGGGATCCCTTAGTGAAGCATCTGAAGGTTTTGTTCTTTTGGCTTTTATCTTTTGCTGGCTACTTTTACCCTCTAGGTGTTTAGCCCCTTCTTCCCACGAGGTAAGGTACAACCCTTTACTAGCTTGGAAAACCCAATGCTCGAACCAATGTAGGGGATGGATGAGAGGGAAAAAGATGAAAAGTGATAAGTTTGGTGGGGATGGACGATGACCTTTCATGAACCCACCCAGTGGCAACTCAAACCCTATGGGAACCAACTTGCTAGGGCATCCTGTCATCCCCCCCAGTTGTGGACGAGTGGAAAGGCATAAGGTCCAAGCACACGTTAGAAGTAAAAATAATTAAATGCACATCTTCAAATGTTTTGAGAATCAGAGTGACACATACCATGATACCCAGACTCATTACCTCATGGAGCAAGACCCACTGCTGCTGAAGGACCAGGCCGATGGGATGGATGCTGCTGCTGCTGACAAGGTGGAGGCGCTGAAAAAGAAAGATGGGCCCTCCAGGGCCAGGCTCAAGGCAATATGCCTCTCGGTACTCCATGTCTAGGACCTGTGGGCCTCAAGACATAGTCTCCTTAGTTATCCCTAGGCTAGGGGATAACACTAACATTGGGATAATAAAACACTTGCAAGGGCACCTCAAAAGGACACTTAACCATCAAAACTGTGAGCATAAAGTACTTTACTGTTTGCTGTCCTAAAACAACAACAAAGGACAGTCTTGAAGATAAAACTTAGAGCCCAGCAAGAGGTCAAAGACAAACCTGTTGGGCAGCCTCATAGTACCTCAGAAAATCTACAATGTTGACTATCTCTGCATCTGCAACCTTCTCTCGAACAACTACAAGTTGATCATGAATATGCGTGACCATCATAAGATAACTGGTGATTGAATTTGATCTGGTCATCTCTATGGATCTAAGTTTGTTTCTTAATATCGTCTTTCTATTTATGTTCTCACTTTGGTAGAGGCTTACTAGGGCATTGAACATTTTCTTTGCCATTTTCTTCTCGGATATATAAGGGATCAAATGATTCTTTATGGCATCCATAATCATCGGCTTGGCCTTCTTCCTTATTCTTGTGAGTTGTCAACTGTTGCAAATTTGTAGGCAAAGGCACAATATACTTGACAATATCCTAGAGATCATTCTCTTTTAATAAGAGTGTAACCCTCACTTTCCATGATAGGAAATTTGAGGCACTATTTATTCTATCCTTGAATCTAAGGCTGGCCGAGGCCATCTCTGATATCCAATGAACAAACTCCCAGATCTGAAAATTAGTCCTTAAAAGGAATACTGGAATTCTCTAACTGCTTGCCCTTCTTTTCGATAGTTGATTTATTGTAGTAAATCCTTGAGAATCTTAATCAGAAAAATTACTTGGATACCATGTAAATTTTTCAAGCCTAGGTGTCTGCTGCCCTAACGTTCTTTCATTAAATAAATCAAAACAAAATTTATTTAAAGGCATACAATTAAATTTTTGAACATTGCATCAATCACACTGTTATCACCAAGTTGCACTAAGATAGACTTGCAGTTGAGCAAGCAGTTGCTCAAAATTTAAAGTTTAGAAGTCCAACTGGTCAATTTGACCACCCTTTTTGCATTTCCATTCCCTGTGGGGCATTGTAATAAGATGAAATTAGCATGATGATTTTGTAAAAGGCTTGGCCTCTTAAGACTTGATCATGAGTACATAGTCCAGACTCTAGAGTGTTTTTTTCACTTGTTAATATTTCTTGCCTGAAATTCATTTTAGGCGAGTTATAATTTCTAAGTTTTTTCACTCACTACCTCCAAAGCTGGAGTGTATACTGATGGTTAGAACTTAGCTTGGAAAATCTAAGTGCGCCCCTCTCCACTTGGCATGTGTATTTGCTTTGGGATTGTCACCCAAAATGTTATATAACCAAGCATTCTTCTCCATTCTTGGCTATTGGGAGTTGGACTATGCTTGTGTATGATCTATTGTAATACTTTTATGCTATTGGAATAAAGAGGAAGACTTTGGAGGTCTAATCTATGGTGGCTTGGCTCATGTGTGGATGAATGTCATGTATTTTATGAGGTGATCTTGTCAATTCTTGCTTATAAACATTGTTAATATTGGCCAATTGTAGGGATATTGTTATTCATTTGGGTAGGATTACTAAGCTTGTTGCATTCTTAATCCTATTGTTTATCTACATTAGAGGTTCAATGTGCATGCTTTGTTTTTTGATTAAACTAACATGCCATTTGAAGTTCTTGTGTAGGTGACAACGAAAATTTAACAATTATTTGCAAGTTTTGTGAAGCATACAGGATCCTTTCAATTTGGATAAGTGGATGAGCTTGTTGGCATCTACCACTCTTCCAAGATCTTGAGGACATTCTTCTCTCTTCATTCTATCAAGGAGACTCCATCGCCCAAGGAGTTCCAAGCTCAAGCACATACTATCTCTCCTTCGCTAAATATCATATTCTTTTGGTTACCCTATTTTGCATGCTTTAATTGAATCTGTTATCGCATGGTTTGTAGCTAGGTCAAAAGGCTAGAAGATAGAGGCCAAACTGGAGTAACAGGAACCTACCCCACCCAATGTCACCACGATGGGGAGGTTCTTTCTATTTAGGAAGGGTAGGCCCAGGGAAGACGTCCCCGGTAACCTGGAGTTTTGAAGAGGCTAAGGTATAAAGGTCAAAGTAAACTTTCCTCTTCATAGGTCACCACCAAGAGCAGATAGTCCGGCTAAACAGCCAATAATGAAGTGTAGGCCTAAATGAGAACACCTGCCCGGAACAAAGCAACAACAGACTAATACACGCAGGCTATGATTCAAAGGGTTAGTACTTCATATAACTATCTAATATCAATATATAAGAAATAGATATTGACGAGATCAATGTTTATTGATACAACAATGAAATAATATCAATTCATCGATAAATACCAAGATGATGTAGCAATCAGTGTGTCAAATCAATCCCTTATTCAATAAATGCTTTAAACCATCATCCAATTGCCTATAAAGAGAACTTGCTGCGTCAAGATGGAATAACCAAGGATGATGTCAGCTTTTTCAGGGTTAGTAGTTAGTTAGGGTTTCAATTTATAAGAGTTTGAGAGTTGTTTCAATCACTTTCACTTCAACATTGGAGGCTAAAGATCAGTGCCTAGGGTTATGGAGTCAAAAGGTGAAGGATGCACAAGTTGAAGGGGAAGAGATTCAAAGGACAAGGGGGAAAGGTTTCAAGGTGTTGCAATAGCAGGGCCTCAAATACAGAACCCTAGGGGAGAGAGGCTCACTTCGGTGTTGCTTAAGCAAGGCCTCGCGTTCTCTCCTCCTTCCCGGCAAACAATTAGCTTAAAGACAAGTAAAATCAAGACAAGAGAGTTTAAAGAGGGAGAGTGTTGCAAAGGAAAGGCTCTTTCATCAAACCCTAAAAGAAAAATGGCCCTAGGTGTAGATAACCTAGGCCTGGGACGTCCTCTTCCTCTTGAAGTTTAAAGGTACGACTAGTTTAAGGGAAGAAGAAAGAAAGAGTGTAGCAATGGCCAGGCTCTCTTCTTCTTCTTCAATGGCTAAAAGGTTTTTCTATCAGGGGACATGAGACAACGACCTACTTGTGTGTTTGTCCCCTAGGGTTTTGATTCAACAATATTTATAAATAAATGCAAAAAATTAAACTACAACCATTCAATCAAGAAGTTTTGCAGAAAAATACTTACAAATCACCCAAAAAATAGCATGCAAACCCTAGTTGTAAACCTTCCTTCAAGAAAACACCACAAATTGCCAAAAATCTCCTCTCCAAACAAGTGCGCCTTCCTCAAAGTAGCCAATAACCCTAATAGGGCGCAAAAATCAGACCTCACTAGGAGAGTGAGTGATGAGTTATGTCAAAATGAGGCTAAAACTCCTTAATATATAGTGTATCAATGACCTTAATTAATTTTAGGTCATAAAAAATGGCCGACAAGACCAAAATACTGTTTTTACATCAAATTGTCAAATTAAAACCCTAACTGAGCTGTAATAAAGGTAAAAGCCCCTTCAAGGGAGGCGCTAGCCCCTTTTAGGGCAGATGAGACATCCAGGAGGAAAACGTTAGCCCCCCAGGGGCTTCTCCAACATGCCACACGTGCCACTGCTGCCCAGTTTGCCTCCAAGGATGACCATGAAGCTGGATGACGTCATGGTAAGGATGGGGATGCTCTGAGCCTTCTAAGGCCAACGTTCCACTGAAAAGGGGTCATTCCCCCTAGGCCGGGCTCTGCCAAAGTGCCTCTGGTGAAACGTCCTCTTCTTCTCCGGTGCAAAACCTCGGTCAAACACTGTCCTCTCTCTGCCCCTCTGACGGGGTCTCAACAACCATCTGATGGGATCTTCAGCCCCATGGAGGTCCGAACTAATCATCTCCCCATGTGTAACGGTCCAAGTGGTACCTGTCCATCAGGCATGGTCCTGCACATCAAAAACTACGCCCTCCATGGGCTCATTAGTCACAGGGATCATAGCAATGTCAATCACATTTCATCATTAATATTATCAAACATATGCATAAAAACCCTGATATATCGTTCAGCAGCTCAAAGACATTACAAAAATCCACAATACAAGATCGAAGAAAAGGACAAAACATCCTATTGGGCTAGTATCCACAAGAGAGGAAGTTCCCAGGAGGGTTTCATCCAAGCCATGTAAACGAGGTGTTGTGGCTAGGGGATGTCCAAACAAGTGGGTAGAGTGAGAGATAGGGATGCATAATGTTATTTGTGGGTGCCTCTGTAGAAGGTGAGCTGTACCCGTCATGGATGCAATTTTTTCCAAGCCCGTTCTTGCCTTTATTCTTTCTTTATTTGCTTTTCTTCTCCTTTTTCTTTTTATTCAAGGTCTAACCGGAGGACACTGCCTTGGCATGGTGACCAGAGCTGACAGTGTTACCCACAAGTACTTTCATAGAGATGAGAAGGATGGCTCGTGATGAGACCCCCTTTCCCTTGGCCATGCAACCAAAGGTCACTGCCCTGGCGTGGTGACCAGATAATGGCAATGTCATACTGTTAGGTACCCATGAACCTAATAGGCTGGCTTGTGATGAGACCCCCTATCCTCTTGGCTAGGTCTTGTTTATTATTTTTCGGGTCCCTCTTGTTTCTTGCTGAGAGGCTTTTTATTGCCTTCTTGGGGATCCCTGGGCGAGGCATCTCGAGGTTTTATTTCTAGGCTTTTATCTTTTACCAGCTGCTTTTACCTTTTGGGCCTTTAGCCCCTTCTTCCTACGAGATAAGGTGCAACCCTACAAACATGTCAATCCAATGCTCGGACAAGGGGAATGGGATAAATGAGCGGGAGATAAGATGAAAAAGTGGTGGTATGGCGGGAGCGGACGATGGCTCTTCAGAAATCCCCCCAGTGGCAAACCAAAACCTATGGGTACAGGCTTGCTAGGACACCTCGTCAATCTCCCCAAAAATGGTTAGGTGGGTTAATGTAATATCCAAGCAGTCGTCAGAAATAAAAGGAGTCAGATGCATATATCCGAAGGTTATAATGATCAAAAGTGACACATACCATGATACCTGGACCAATTACCTCATGGAGCAAGAGCCTTCTTCGATACAAGACCAAGCCGATGGTGATGGATGCTGCCGCTGCTGACAAGACGAATCTGATGAAAGAAGAAAAGGATGGGCCCTCCAGGGCCTTGCTTAGGTCAATCTTTCTCTCGGTACTCCATGTCTAGGACATGTGGGCCTCGAGACATGATCTCCTAGTTATCCCTAGAAATCGGGGATAACATCTGGCTCCAACTCGAGGACATGTGCTCACCGTAGAGCACATGTGCTCACCGTAGAGCACATGATAACCTCAACATCTCTGGCATAACTTGCAGACTTGCTCAACTCGATAGGGGCATCAGTAACAAAAATGGGGCGGTAATGCCACCCCAGCATATATAGACATATATATATATATATATATATGTATTTATAAACTGAAATAAAGCAATCAATATGCAAATGCGAAAGCAAGTTAACATGAAATGCAAATGGTATAATACACGAATAATGCCTACTTACCTGTACTTACCTGTGAAGTCAGGTTACCCCATTCGAGTGGGGTTTGAGGAGGTGCCCGCTGACGGGTACTATGCGCCTTCGTCCCTCCAGTGTAGATAGGTAATAAGAGTCATTAACTGACTTTCTTCCAACCTTAAAAGGGCCAAGCCAAAAATGATTGTTTCCTTTGATATTAGTAGGCTTCCCTTTATTGGCATCCCACATCCATACTACGTCCTCCTCCTTGTACTCTCTGATTTTGAAATTTGTCGTTCCCTGAAGAACCCTGGTGTATTGTGTAGAGGGAGGTGGGTGGGATTCTGCTATAAAGATTTCCTGCTGCGAAGGATGGATCCGTACATCATCTTCTCTTATGGTCCCAACTTCCCTGTCTTTATACCTTTCTATGAGTTGCAGGTATTTTTCTTTTGTGGACCTTTGTATCTGATCAAAATCTTCTTTTGTTGCAAAAGGCGTATCTTTTGGAGAATATTTATGGGGAGTCTGTCTGGTTTTGTCACGTGCTTTGTCATCTTTGATGGAATCACTGGGCTCTTGCACATGAGTTGTAGTCACAGGTACATTCTGGAGACTACCAATAGTTTCATCTTTCAATGGTCCATCTGATCCTTGGAAAAAGTTGTCAAATCGCTCTTTGAGAGATGGCACCTTGATGACTTCTTTCAAAGGGATGGTTACAAGCATCTTGGATAATGCCCCGTCAAAGTCAAAGTTCAGGTTAACCCTTTCAGTCTTGGATGTTTTAGGAAAGATTACATCCAAAGGTGGGTTTTTTGTTTGGTCAGCGGCAGGTTGGTTCAACTTCTTTTTTCTATACACTTGGAACTCTTGTTTCTTTAGCCTTTCTTTTGATTCCTGGTCTAGTTTGTTTATTACCGCCATTCTGGCTGACCTGGCCGCTTCTTTTATGGCCTCTTGATGCTCTTCAACGGTGATATTTATTTGAGGGCCTTCTATGATGTGGCCTATATTGTTCACTTGTTGATGGCCACCATTACTGTAAGGACACTCATGTTCCCAATGTGCTTCACTACATTGAAAACACCAATGGTTTTCATCCACAATGATGGTGCTTGGAACTTCTATGTCTTTAAAAACATCTTCGTTCCACTCAACGATGTTACTTACTCTCTGTACTGGATAGCCATCTTCATCCGAATCTTTAGAGATATTAGAGGCATCGTCGGGATAATGACCCCAATCTGTGTCTTCTTCTGTCAAGGGAAAAGTGGGGCCATCTTGAAACAAGTATGGATCCATTGATTTGTAATCACTAGGTCCAAGATCATCTATTAATGATAAAGAGGGCGTTTGCTCATCTTGCTCAAGCTGACCGGTTTGTAATAGTGTGGGAGTCCCCTCAAAAGATAATTGGTCATCTGGGTCTTGCTTTGTCAAAAAATGAACGATTTCGTGAATTCTTTTAACCCTTTGCAAGATACAGGACATACTAGTGTCTAAGTTGTTTCCATTATGTACCCGGGGCTCTTCAGACCTATTGGTTTCACTCATGCCTTGATTTTCCCATATTGGTGTGTTCAAGACAAACAAGGAATCTTCAAAGTTAGGTTTTTTTATGAGCGGCCACACCCAAATCCTCGGATGGTTCACACTGTCTTGAGACGTTTGAGACATTGTTGATGTTTGAGAAAGCTGTGCTCCATTTCCTTTTGGGAGGCATGAGTTTTACCTCCAGAATTTCTGGGAAATTGGGTTCAGCTTCGGTGATATCCTCGTGACTAGATTCCCAAGGGTCATTATTATATGAGAGATTGACTTGATGGATGTAGTCTTCGAATTCCAGGTTCTTCTCAATCCGACAAGCAAAATCTTGTGCTTCTTCTAGAGTCGAGGGTGACCGATCTTTGAGAGTGAACTGCAAAACCCCTTCCAACGAGTTCAAGTAGTGTTGGAGGACAACTTCTTCCGAGAAACTAGGTCTGATCTTCTTGAGGAGAAGGTTGAACCAGTCATTGAAATCCCTAATGCCCTCACTAGAGGCTTTGCAAATATCAGTATATTGAGAGTAAAGGGAATCCATGCTTTCTTTTTCACACCAATCTTTCTTGAAGGCTTGTTCAAGATCTTCAGGGGTTTTGATGCTTCCCTTCGTGAGTTTGTTAACCCATCTTCTGGCACTCCCGATGAGTGAGCTCACAAAGAGCCCCAAAAAGACATCGGGGTGTTCTTGTCCGGATTGGTGAAACTAGAATGCATCATAGAAGTCGTTCCAATGAGAGTTGCCATAGGATCCATCTTCCCCTGAAAACTTAGGTATCTAGGACTCGACCTTCTTGGGTAGATCATGTAACCCCCCTTGAGTGTTAGGTAAGCTTAAAGGACCAAAGAGTTCTTTATGAGACCATTTGGGAGAACTTATAGGGGTTGCAGGATTTGTGGAGGTCATAGTAGTAGATGAAAGTATATACTGACGCCCACTATGGGTTGTCATTAGCTATTTGTGGAGTCGCCAGATGATTTGCTTGAAATCATCAAAGAAAAGGGAAAACACCCTAGTGGAGTCGCCGGGTAAGCTTGTAAGATAAAACTTCTGAGGCAAGGCTTACCGAAAAGATTTGTCGTCTGAGGAGAATTGACTCAGTGTTCCCCGGCAATGGCGCCAAAATGTTATCGCACAGTTTGTAGCTAGGTCAAAAGGCTAGAAGATAGAGGCCAAACTGGCGTAACAGGAACCTACCCCACCCAATATCACCACGATGGGGAGGTTCTTTCTATTTAGGGAGGTTAGGCCCAGGGGAGACGTCCCCGGTAACATGGAGTTTTGAAGAGGCTAAGGTATAAAGGTCAAAGTGAAATTTCCTCTTCACAGGTCACCACCAAGAGCAGATAGTCTGGCTAAACAGCCAATAATGAAGTGTAGGCCCAAATGAGAACACCTGTCCGGAACAAAGCAACAACAGACTAATACATGCAGGCTATGATTCAAAGGGTTAGTACTTCATATAACTATCTAATATCAATATATAAGCAATAGATATTGATGAGATCAATGTTTATTGATACAACAATGAAATAATATCAATTCATCGATAAATACCAAGATGATGTAGCAATCAGTGTGTCAAATCAATCCCTTATTCAATAAATGCTTTAAACCATCATCCAATTGCCTATAAAGAGAACTT
>ML779472.1:180182-191007 GCA_009831015.1 Picea engelmannii
AGAAAGAGTGTAGCAATGGCTAGGCTCTCTTCTTCTTCTTCAATGGCTAAAAGGTTTTTCTATCAGGGGACATGAGACAACGACTTACTTGTGTGTTTGTCCCCTAGGGTTTTGATTCAACAATATTTATAAATAAATGCAAGAAATTAAACTACAACCATTCAATCAAGAATTTTTGTAGAAAAATACTTAGAAATCACCAAGAAAATAGCATGCAGACCCTAGTTGTAAACCTTCCTTCAAGAAAAACACCACAAATTGCCAAAAATCTCCTCTCCAAACAAGTGCGCCTTCCTCAAAGTAGCCAATAACCCTAATAGGGCGCAAAAATCAGACCTCACTAGGAGAGTGAGTGATGAGTTATGTCAAAACGAGGCTAAAACTCCTCAATATATAGTGTATCAATGACCTTAATTAATTTTAGGTCATAAAAAATGGTCGACAAGACCAGAATACTGTTTTTACATCAAATTGTCAAATTAAAACCCTAACTGAGCTGTAATAAAGGTAAAAGCCCCTTCAAGGGAGGTGCTAGCCCCTTTTAGGGTAGATGAGACATCCAGGAGGAAAACGTTAGCCCCCCAGGGGCTTCTCCAACATGCCACATGTGCCACTGCTGCCTAGTTTGCCTCCAAGGATGACCATGAAGCTGGATGACATCATGGTAAGGATGGGGACGCTCTGAGCCTTCTAAGGCCAACGTTCCACTGAAAAGGGGTCATTCCCCCTAGGCCGGGCTCTGCCAAAGTGCCTCTGGTGAAACATCCTCTTCTTCTCCGGTGCAAAACCTTCGTCAAACATTGTCCTGTCTCTGCCCCTCTGACGGGGTCTCAGCAACCATCTGATGGGCTCTTCAGCCCCATGGAGGTCCGAACTAATCATCTCCCCATGTGTACCGGTCCAAGTGGTACCTGTCCATCGAGCATGGTCCCGCACATCAAAAACTACGCCCTCCATGGGCTCATTAGTCACAGGGATCATAGCAATGTCAATCACATTTCATCATTAATATTATCAAACATATGCATAAAAACCCTGATATATCGTTCAACAGCTCAAAGACATTACAAAAATCCACAATACAAGATCGAAGAAAAGGACAAAACATCCTATTGGGCTAGTATCCACAAGAGAGGAAGTTCCCAGGAGGGTTTCATCCAAGCCATGTAAACGAGGTGTTGTGGCTAGGGGATGTCCAGACAAGTGGGTAGAGTGAGAGACAGGGATGCATAATGTTATTTGTGGGTGCCTCTGTAGAAGGTGAGCTGTACCTGTCATGGATGCAATTTTTTCCAAGCCTGTTCTTGCCTTTATTCTTTCTTTATTTGCTTTTCTTCTCCTTTTTCTTTTTATTCAAGGTCTAACTGGAGGACATTGCCTTGGCATGGTGACCAGAGCTGACAGTGTTACCCACAAGTACTTTCATAGAGATGAGAAGGCTGGCTCGTGATGAGACCCCCTTTCCCTTGGCCATGCAACCAAAGGTCACTGCCTTGGCGTGGTGACCAGATAATGGCAATATCATACTGTTAGGTACCCATGAACCTAATAGGTTGCCTCGTGATGAGACCCCCTATCCTCTTGGCTAGGTCTTGTTTATTATTTTCCGGGTCCCTCTTGTTTCTTGCTGAGAGGCTTTTTATTGCCTTCTCGGGGATCCCTGGGCGAGGCATCTCGAGGTTTTATTTCTAGGCTTTTATCTTTTACCAACTGCTTTTACCTTCTGGGCCTTTAGCCCCTTCTTCCCACAAGATAAGGTGCAACTCTACAAACATGTCAATCCAATGCCCGGACAAGGGGAATGGGATAAATGAGCGGGAGATAAGATGAAAAAGTGGTGGTATGGCGGTAGTGGTCGATGGCTCTTCAGAAATCCCCCCAGTGGCAAACCAAAACCTATGGGTACAGGCTTGCTAGGACACCCCGTCAATCTCCCCAAAAATGGTCAGGTGGGTTAATGTAATATCCAAGCAGTCGTCAGAAATAAAAGGAGTCAGATGCATATATCCGAAGGTTATAATGATCAAAAGTGACACATACCATGATACCTGGACCAATTACCTCATGGAGCAAGAGCCTTCTTTGATACAAGACCAAGCCGATGGTGATGGATGCTGCTGCTGCTGACAAGACGAATCTGATGAAAGAAGAAAAGGATGGGCCCTCCAGGGCCATGCTCAGGTCAATCCTGCTCTCAGTACTCCATGTCTAGGACCTGTGGGCCTCGAGACATGATCTCCTAGTTATCCCTAGAAATCGGGGATAACAGAATCTAAGTTTGAATTGAAAAGTTTAAATTTAGTTTCTTTTGCATGCTTGCTATCTAGATGTAGGCAAAGTTTTATTCTTCATCTGAAGCTAGATCTAAAGAAAGAAGCAACTTTTAGCAAGTATTTATATATAGATCCTTAAAAGCTAATTGGTAGTTACTTTTAATAGCGTTTTATATCATTATCTGGCAAATTCAAAGTGCCCTTTCTTTGCTGTCCAAAACAGTCCTTAAAAGTCATAAAAAGAATTCAAACTGTAGCATTCTAGGTTGCTAGTTTGATTTATGCTTTACTTAGTCTTTTTCTATAAGTGTTGATTCATCCCGTAAGTTTGTCCAAAGTCATTTTGGGCATCTTTTGGGATTGTTTGTTGGCTGTTTTTTGCATATTATTGGACAGCCATGGGGAGATTTTGTCGATTCTTGGTGGAGTTAGAGCATTCGGGACCCCAACAACATTTTCCCTTCAAGAAATAAACCTTTCCAAGAAAACTTGTAATATTGTGATCCATAATTATAAGGATCACAAGCCTTCCCAAAAAGGAAGAAAAACATTGTAACCGAAGCAATAAAATAAGTGGGCCACATAGACCCCACTTTTCTTTTCCCCCTAAGGGGGACCGATGTCGTGGTTTGATTGCTTTTGTTGTTTGATTTTTTGCTCAATTTTTGCAATTTCACATCTAAGGATAAGCTAAAAGTAACCTTAAAATCTATCATAAGCACTACAATCTTTTAGTTTAGATTTCCGCTTTTGCAAAGTAGTGACTAGTTGCTAGATTAGTTTCAATTTCAGTCTTTCATTTTCGCAATTTTCATTTTTTGCAAATAAGCCAATCCTCTCAGCTCCCTTAAGTAAGCTTTATGTAGAAAAGGGGTTGAACAGTGTGGATTTAGTTTAATTAGGACAATCATTTTCTTTTCGCAATTTCAAGTTGGCAAATAAACCCATCCCCTCAGCTCCCCGGTGTATGCTCTGAACCCTTGAGAGCCTAGCTCGATCTGGGGAACTCATCAGAATCAGGGCTAGTCAGTGCAGATCTAGTTTAATTAGGGAAACCCTCCTAGTTGCTATTACTTTAATTGGGAACCGCATAGAGATCATGTCTGAAGTCAGACGGGAACTTTGAGATCTAGGTTCTCCCAGTGTTGGACCTCCGACATCTCTATTAAACTTGTTGGTGAAGTCATTTGGGCTTCGGCAAGTTCTCGGCAAATTCCGATCCGAGGAATAGCCTCTTAGAGGCAAAATCTAGAATAACTTTATTTTCAGTAACACTTTGTACACATTGCACAAATTACTTTCATAATAACATTAAAACTTTTATTAATCTTACAACAACATTTGCAATTCTCCATTTTAGCAACAATTCATTTGACTTATATTTGGCACTGGTCTATTTACTTTCATTTTAAAAGCCATTTTACTTCAAGTTGTTACAAAGTTAAATTTTTACATTTATCTCGAAGTATCATATTGCTTATCTTTCCTTTAAAAGCACTTGTATCTACTCTTGAGCTATATCTTTTCATGCAAGTACTTTACATGCGTTGAATATATTTTATATAAGTAGTTGCTTGTGTTATCATATATGCTGCTATTGTAGATCTTTTATCTTGTTGTTGCTTCATAATAAACTCCTAGATTTCTTTTTAATCTTAGACTTAGTTTCAAGCCTTAGATTTTTCTTTAGGGACTACCCCCCTTTGCTTCGCTAGGAGTTGGCCTAGACAGAGGAGTCGAGGATCAAGTGACATCATCTTGACTCTAGACTTGCCCCCAAGGACACATCCAGTGGATTGAAATTTTTTCCACATTAACCCGAGGTGTGTATAAAGGCGACAACACACACAATAGCTGAAAAAATGAACAACAAAAGAAATAAAACACATACACAGGGATTTCTCCTTCGAATCAACTTTTCATTCCTTTGATCAAAGCTTACAATGTGACCTCTACAATTTACTTTGAAGCAACAACTGTACAATCAATAAAGTTGCCTCAAACAACAGTGTACGGCCAGATTTGAGGGTGTATGACATGTGCATGAAGAAAGGACTGCTACAACAGTGGGACGACATATATGGCTTGCTTTACTTGGTGGTCACTTCAACAATCTGCTCCTCTTTCTCTCCTTGAATGCACTCTGCCCTCTTCCAACTCTCTTGCTATCTTCTCATATGCGAGATTGACCTCTCCTTGAAAGAAGATAACTAATCTCCTCAATCCTAGCTGGCACCGATCTCAATCATGAGATGTATGGCTAAGATTATACCCTAATCTAAGTCACTAATGTTTTAGAACTTCTAGAACATTTCATTGATTTCTAAGACTAGTTGACTTCAAGACCTTAGACTTTCACTTTTTCTTTATTTTTCAAGTGAAATTTGTTAGACTATAAGTCCCTAAACAATCACAAAGTTTGAGATCACATTGATATGAGTTGTAAACCTTATCTGTTGATGAGGTGTTGTTATGATCCATTGATGAGTTGTCAGTGAGATCTAGATCTAGAAGTGGTCCAATCTATGTACTATAAATTCATATCATGAGGTCAATACAATGAGCAAAACATAATGGCATAAAGCCTTTTCTGCTAGTTCTTGTCTTGTCTTGCTTGTGCTCTAATTCTTAACATGGTATCAAAAGTTAAAACCCTATAGTTCTTAAGGCACAATTGAACCTTTAGGGCCTGATTGAACCTATGGGAGTTATCCATAGGCATTGATTTTTGAAGTTGGATGGAAGGAGCCAAAGCAAATGTACTTTGAGAAGAAGCAACAACAGCCAGGCAATCTTCTTGGCCACGAGATTAATCACAGATATGCAGTCAACGATCACCAAGACACTGGTGGTTGGGAAATATGAACACAACAGTTTGCAGATCCACCTTTTCAACCAGTGATCTGAGGTATTGAATTTACCTTCAACTTTCAAGAGATCTGCCTCACTTACCACCAATCTGCACTAGCGATCTGGTCTGCTCATCAACAATTGATTAGATTCATGTAGAAAACAACGATTCTGTCCAACTATCTGAGTTAGATCTGTGTTGACTGTGCATGTGTCCTGAAGCAACTTGAGTTGAAGTCTCCCATTGATTTCCAGTAGAGAGTACTCCTTCACATGCATGTAGCGATTTGGTGCAGTTATCTCACACATGATAGCCTTACTCCTCATGACATTTGACCTGCAATATCCACATGAGCAACTACATCAGCGCGTGGCTTTTGTTTTCTTCAAGCAACTCGAATCTAGCCCTTTGCAACCATCAACGCCCAGCGGATTCAATATGCATCACTACCACTATTCCAGTGAAGAAGATTTACTTCCACAATAATCCATCTTCAACAATACAAGGATTTGTTGAGATAGGCACATGCGCGGTGACATCGGTGTGGCACACGTTTTGGCTCCATCACATGTGGTGATTCCGTGGTGAACCCGATCTGCAATGCTCTACAAAAAAAATAAGTCTGAACCTTAGGCGTGGTAACACAACGATTTAGCACAATATGTTGGTATCTTCATGGGCTATTTGAAGCATTTTCTTACCTGCATTTTTTTTCTCATCGGTGGTAATGACAACAGTCATTTGCAAGTGAACGTGTGGGCCTCCTCTCATCGTGGTGAGTAGGGCATGGTGACATCGGCGCGTGCTACTCAACTCTACGATCAACAGTGCTAAAATACATTCCTCTCGACTGTTTAAACAAACCACTGTAGTTTTGACAGACCATACCGACGGGATCATGGAAAATGTCGAGGGTGCACTTGTGAACAATAGTGGGGCGAGTGGAATCTTCCATCTTCGTGTGAACAAGACTGAAATGCCTCAGTGTGAAGTGTTTTTCCACCAACATCTGTCATATTTCTAAATTTGTCCTGCATAGGAAAAGGGAAAATCTTCGTATGTTGGCAAGTTTCCATAATACCAAACTTTGTAAACTTATCATAGAATGACGTTCTCATAATCATCCGATGATCCACTTGCCTGTGTCTGTGCCTGTGAGTGTGAGAATCAAATTCCTGAGGACTAGGCCAGGAGAGAACTGAAATTTTGCGAACAGACAACATTCAATCCGCCTGGCAAATAATTTGCTTTGCTATTGATCCACCCGACACAATAGAAGGAGTGTGATCAAACATGCGAGAGAGAGCTAACGAGCAAAGCAACTTGCCAATGAACATAGTGTTTATGTCCTAGAATGGCTTAAAGCGCTGTACCGTGTGCACTCTCTCTACTTCCAAAAACATATCTCTGTGCACTTCAATTTCATGATCTGCTAGATGCTGGCTGCTAATCTGTTGAAGCTTGCACATGATCTCCAACAATTTGGTGTTGATGCTACCAAATAGTATGTTGATTGGAGCATTGCCATATAGCATAGTGACATAAAGGCTACTGCCATTGCCTGCAACAAGAGAACACAACCTAATGTATTTTTTATTGTTTTATAAAGTCTTTTATCCCACATGCAATCTGCAAATGTAAACAATGCCTTTATATTCATACGACCCAACATTATATGTGATTCTTCATATGATGTCTAGTTGGGTGGATTGTTAGCATGGAATAATGAGATAGATATTTTGCCCGTTGATAATCCTTTTTTCGTCATTTACTTTTCAAAAGACCTTTGTAAAAGAATCACTTGTTGCATGCTGCGTTCTTAAGTGTTAATATAATAAAAAAAAGCATTTTGTTTTGGTTGTGTCCTAGATCAACCCAAAATTGAATAAGGGGATCTAAGGACATTTGTACTTGTGTCTATTTGTGCATATTTCCTTTGATGCTTATGTTGTCTAGTGTGACACATTTAATACTAGCAAACAAAATCAAGCACACAACGCTCATGAATGTAGTGTCCCCAAGGCCGAGCCCCGTTACAGATCATGATATATGCAATGAATTATAAATGTGCTCTATAGGCTGGTGAGCCAAGTTTTGTATAAGCTGGAAGGCTTATGTGTTTGTTAGGCCAGGAAGCCTAAGTGTTTGAGGGCCAGGAGCCTGCTGTTGTACTTGTATGTATGCAGAATAATCAATAAAATATAATCACCGCTAGGTGCAGACCGACCACGATGAATGAGTGAAGGGGGACTGAGCGTCCACAGAGTGGGCAAGGGATTAGGGGCTGGAAGGTGGAAAAAGGGGCTGAGTGTTGAGCCTAGAGGCTAAGCCTAGGGGGCTTAGGCCTGGAATAATATTTTAATATTATTTACTAAAAAGCCATGTGCATATTATTTTATCCTAAGTTCCTAGCAAAAAGGAAAGGCGTGTACAGGGAGGCATGCGGATGGAACGCATGCAGTTCCCAGGGTGACAAATGTCCACCCCGACGCATGCAAATAAAACAAGAAGGAACAGCCGTGGGGGGGGATCTGGCATTCCATTCGACCCGACTGCCCTGAGCAGGAGCCGTACAAACCAGTCTGCAAGAGACCTCATGTATGTCTGTTACAGAGAGGAAGCCTGTGTGGGGGGGGGGGCTGAAGAATGCGTGTTTACCCTTGTTCAGAGCTGTGGAGTCTGTCTGTGAGAGAAAACCAGTGTGAGCATTCCCTGAACGCAATGTCCATGTCAATTTCGGGGAAGAGTCTCTGTTTGCCCAAGAAAAGTTGAGCGAGCTTGTGCGTGGAGCCCTGTTCTGAAATCTTGACCTTGAGAACATCCTATGACTACTGAACCGATTCTTGGGAAGCCTGTGTCCGTTTTCCCTGTGTTTGTTGTGGCACACAATTCTGCACTGCGTGAGGCTGTTGGCCTGTGAGCGACTCCCTCCAGGTGAGAGAGTGCGCCGAGGAAGAAGAGAGCTCTTGGAAGGAACTCTGTAGCTGCCATAGAACCCGGAGACTTCCGGTCCGGTCTGTTCCTGTAACCCAAGGTAAGGGAGACTGGCAACCGAAGGACTGTCCAGGTGACAGAGAAGGTGCACTCTCCTGGGGTGGAACAGGCATGTGGGGAATGAGGGTCCGTGGGCAGTGAGCGTGGAAGATTCCTGTGAGAGCATTCTTCCTGGTGGTTGTGTGTGACTGAATTCCCTTTAACCTCAGCCTGAGTCTGGATTCCTTGCCCTGGGGTGGAGCTCAGTCCCAGCTCGGGGGTGACCCACTGTTGAGTTGAGGAGCAGTGCGGTCTACGACTGGGAGGTTCGTGGAAGGCCTGCATTTGGTTGGTGGATTTCTCCACTGTCACAAGATAAGTGTTTAATTATATTATTACCACATTTTATCATGACTGTACTGGATCTGTTATCATGTTTTCCGCTGTGTATATGAATTATTATGGAATGTTATGGATTGTTTAATTATAGCAGTAACTATATGTTTATTCTGAGAATTAATATGTATCACCTTGCTGTTACGCATGTGAATTTACAATTCGGTATGTTTTATGTAAGAGTCCATATACAGATTGATGAAGAGAGGTTTTAAAGCCTCGGTAGTGAAAGGTGACACTACAAATTGGTATCAGAGCCAAGGTTTCGACACTGAGCCTAGATGGGCTAGTGGAGCGGTCTTTGGACCGAGAATGCAAGGGAAAATTGGGTCTGGAAGGCCAATTTCGGACCCTGGTTTGCTCCGAAGCGTCAAGAAGACACTTGACGAGTTTTTATTAAGCTCAGGAGGTATAGCGGTGCTATGAAACCGCAGCTGGTGTGGTCTATGGCCACGGGGAGACAGGTCTCTACACCAATGGTGTTAGAACCGTAGGATCTGTTCGGAAGGGAAGGCGAACCCTTGTAACCGTCCGATCTGGAGAATGTGCACAAGGTTTAAAGCCTTTGGATATTGCACAGGGGATTGGAAAATCGCGATACGTGAAATTCTGAATTGGTTAGGAACCATCTGAGCCGTTAGATCTCGGCCGGAAAACCCGTCAGCCGTAGGATCTGTCGGGAGATGACCGAAGGTTAAACCTCAGAGACTAGGGGCGAATGCTCCGAAATAGATCTAGACCGTCCGAAAGACGGAGGACATGTGTCGTGAGATTTCCTTTTTCGGGAAATCGGGAATCGCGATATCGGGAGTCCTGGTAACAAGGGATCGGGACTTTCCACGGTGGAAACCCCGAAACGCCGAAAGGATCTGCGCCGTTGATCCGAGGAGGGGATCTGACTGTTGGATTCCATGCTTGGATTGGACGTGGACACATGAATGCGTACCACGTGCCAGTGAGTCGAAGAGACGGGCGAGAGTGGCGGGACCCGATGACATCAGTAAAAGTGACGTGGACCTCCTGAACGTGCCACATGCCACGATGGTGAAAGACGACAGTTGTGCTGTGGGCCCGGGGAATAAAGTAACTCGCGATTTCGGGAACTCGCGAGATAAGGGCATGGGAGCTTGACATTGAAACTCGTGAAGTCGCGAAGTAGCGAGAACGAGAGGAGAAAAGTCAACATCGCTCCTCGGGGTTTCGTGAAAGGGAGGTGTCAGGGTTGGATGCCACAACTCACGAAGGTGCGAGTAGCGAAGAGTGCTAACACTTAGACTTAGACCTAGACTACGGTCATGCGTAGCAGGCCCTAGCGAGGAGAGAGCCATACCCTTGTCGCATCTCGGGTATCGGCGTTTAGAGGAATGAGTCGAAAGTTTTCGACTCACGAACTCGCGATGTCGCGAGTTGCGAAAAGGGTGACTTGGGTTTCGTATATTTAACCGTCGGATCTTCGTGGACCGAGATTCCGAAGTTCCGAAGCCCCAGAAATTGCAGAGCCAGACAGAGCTTAGAAAACTTTGTGAAGTTGAAATGTCTTTCGATCTTGTTCGTATTAGTTTTAAATGTCGTGGATTGTTCCTGAAGTTTAATGGCCTGACAAATTTCGAATTTAATTGCACAGTGCGTGTGCAGAATTCAACGAAGGCCAGAACTCCAGTTAATCAACGTCGAGTATGGAGTGGGGAAGAGTGCAGATTACCCCTGAAATGGAAGACGAACGGGAAGGAAAGGATGTTAACTTAGGAGTCGAAGGATCGAACTCCAATAGGCATGGAAAAGAGATGGATAAGGAAGGACATATGATGCAACTCATCGAAAGATTGCAGAAAGATGCCCAGGCTCGCCTGGCTGATAGCCGAAAGCTCATGAAAGTCCGAGATCGGCAGGGTGAATTCAATTTAAAATTGTTGAAGAGCCTGGAAAGAATAGAAAAGAAATTGGAAAAGGGGAGTGACACAATCAGATCAAGAAGTGTCAGAACCCTTGAGGGGAGAAGGAGATCGTGGAGTGGTGACAGACATTACCGTCTCTCCCCAAAGCATTCTGGCAAGGAGACACACGGTAGTTCAAGCCCGTCCCCTTCCAGAAAACACAGAAAATCTGGAAAGGATGAATTGAAAGGGGAGATGAACAAGATTAAGCCTCCAACATTCGATGGAGAACATAAGAAGGAACATAAGAAGGAAGAAGATGCCGAGACCTGGTTACTTGGCATGAAGAAATACTTCCAACTGCAGAATTATTCTGCCCATGCAGAAGGAAGAATTGCAATGTACCAACTGAAAGGAAAAGCATCCATGTGGTGGGATCAGTTTGTGCAGGTGCAGCA
>ML779472.1:196583-212236 GCA_009831015.1 Picea engelmannii
GTTTTCCGCTGTGTATATGAATTATTATGGAATGTTATGGATTGTTTAATTATAGCAGTAACTATATGTTTATTCTGAGAATTAATATGTATCACCTTGCTGTTACGCATGTGAATATACAATTCGGTATGTTTTATGTAAGAGTCCATGTACAGATTGATGAAGAGAGGTTTTAAAGCCTCGGTAGTGAAAGGTGACACTACAATGAAGTACATTGGTCATTGCAAAAATTAAATGTATTGAAGTCCTCTTAAAAATTACCATTTTTGTCAATTAGTAAAATGCTACGTGCCAAATTGTAAATCAAGAACAACAATCCTTGATTCAAAATTTGAATTGTAAAAATTTGTAGAAGGATAAATATTTTGATTCGAGTCATTGAATTGTCAAAAAGAAGACCTGCCTGAAATTTGAATAAGGAGGTAAAGTGAAGTCTTTGTAATCACACTTTAGGGTGCATGATCGGTAGTACCCGACACCCTAGGTGACATCAAATCAATCGAGCATGCTTTAAAAGAAACAAGTGCAAGTGAATGAGAGAATAATAAGAAATGGGTAAAGGAGGAAAGCGTTTACATAACGCCTCTCTGGAAATCAAGGAATTGCAAGAGTACAACCATCGATTGCAAAAATGAGTTAAAAACCTTGAGTGGACATTACTTCAAAAGCAAAACATAATTGATCAAATGGTTGATACAATATAATCAACAAATGATATTTGAGATCAAATATAAATGAAGGATCAATTAATTGATGCACTTCAGATAAAATTAAAAGAAAAACATAATCAAATTGATGACATGATTTTCTGCAACAAACAACCTCATACAAACAATTAATGCAAGTTGTGACACGGAGGCTTTAATAGAGAAGATTGATGCAACATGTGATAAAAAGGATCTTATCCAAAAGGTTGATGCAACATGTGATACAAATGAGTTGATGCAACATGTGATACAAATGAGTGTATACAAAAGGTTGATGCGACTTGTGACACTCGAGGCATAATACCGATTGTTGATTCTACTTGTGATACACATGACCTAATGGTGGATACAAAAAAACAAAAGATTGATGATGATTCCTTAACTAGTCATGAGATGGAATCATACAATGGACCAATGAAGAAAACTCTTGTTGAAGATGAGCCACTCGAAGGAGCACAAAATGAAAGCAACAACAACAACAACAATAAGAAATTTGAAGATACAAAAGCAGAAAGTCAAGATTCACAAAATGATCCTTCCAAGATGGCTGTCAAACCTTGGAAAGAATTATCATTCAAGAAAAATCAATAGGGCTTAAGATATGACAAAGGTAACAACTTTCATATCCCAGACTACTCCAAACCTGTTCAGTTTGTGAGTGTTGGATTTCTTGAAGAAGTGAAAAATCTTGATAATAAGTGCCAACATTGTCATAGAGTTGGTCACTTGGAGTCACAGTGTTTTGATCTCCATCCTTGTCTTCATTGTGGGAAGACAAATCATCTCTCAGAAAAGTGTTGAAAGAAGAAGATTAAGCAAACAATTCATTATGGATGGATAAATTCATGGAAATGGAATCAACAAGTAAAGAAGTTACATAAGTCTTACTGTCTAGTCAAGACACAGGTAAAGCCACAACTGCATGGAGTAATGACAACAGTAAAAAGCTTTCAAACAACTAGTCCAGATGATTTTTGTGATGATCTAGATCCAATTCTATATGTTCTCTGAAATCAAAACATGAATCAAAGATGGTACTCTCCACACCTCAAGGGGTGGAGCACATTGATAAAACATACTCTCTAGCACCTTAAGGGGGGAGTACATTGATGAACTCAACATGGTTAGTGGTAAACCAAAACCACCACATTATTCAAATCAAATTGGTTAATGGTCATCCAAAACCACCACATTGTTCAAATATCAATGGAAGATGGTTAGTGGTAAACCAAAACCACCGCGTTATTCAAATTAAATTGGTTAGTGGTCATCCAAAGCCACCGCATTGTTGAAGTATCGATGGAAGATGGTTGGTGGTCAACCAACAAAACCACCACATAAAGAATCCAAAGCTCAAGTTTGGATCCCATCAACCACGAATCATTGAAGAACAGAAGAATCCAAAGCTCAAACTTGGATCCGATCAACCAACTATAACAAACTTCTGTTGTACTTGACAGGGGGGAATATCAAATATCAATGATGATAGTCAGGCTTCAAGATTCGAAGTCCTATTAGTCATAAAAATCAATCAACATTCGGGAATTCTAGCATAGCAACTAGTCTCCTCAAATCAATCAACTATTGGGATGCTAAATCAACACAATGGGAATGTTCAGACATGGCAACTATTCACTTCTAGATGAACTATATCCAAATATTGGCGGTTTTTCAGGCGTATCTTCATCGAAGCTTAGTTCAACAGTTTCAAATTGAAGATGATACTAGTTATTGTTTTGTTACTGGTACAATTATTCAGACTTGTGATTGAGGGGAGGAATGTTAGACTACGAATCCCTAGACAATCACAAAGTCCGAAACCACATTGATATGAGTTGTAAACCTTATCTATTGATGAGGTGTTGTCATGATCCATTGATGAGTTGTCAATGAGATCTAGATCTAGAAGTGGTCCAATCTATGTACTATAAATTCATATCATGAGATAAATACAATGAGCAAAACAAAATGGCATAAATCCTTTTCCACCAATTCTTGTCTTGTTTTGCTTGTGCTCTAATTCTTAATAAAATTACAAGATGGTATTATTTCCCACTTTTCCCAAGTGGTTACTAAAGAAATGTCTCAAACCACTTCCTACGCCTTCACATTGAAAACTGTGCAAGAAGTTCCTGCTCGAGCTACATTTCTCAACATAGGCGGTGTTGCCGTCCTAATACACACTTGCAGACGTGAGCAAAGTCCAGCTCACTTAGTGTGTCCTTGGAGGCACAATGCCTAGGTTCACAATCCACACTGTCACCTTGATTGGAACCTCTTTCTTCTAGGCTTACTCCTAGGGAAGCCAAGGGGGGTAGACCCTAGTTACTAGATGTGATTTAACGTTTATGTTCTAGGAGTTGATTTTAATTTGTTAGAGGTTTGGGGGGGGATACTAACCTATGATGCTAAGGCAACCAATGCAAAGTGCAAGATTTTCAATGACAAGCAAAGCCCTTTTCCTAAATCAACTAAGACTAGTGCCTAAGGATTGGGCAAGGGGTCAACTATGTTTGAGGGTGTTGAATTACAAAAGATTACAAGTAAAAGATTACAACTATTCCACAACAAGAAGATACAAGTACTTACACAATAAATATGAAATGTTACAACAATTACACAAGATACAAATAGACAATATTGACAAGTGCTTAAATGTGAGAATCCAAAAGATATCAAAATATTGAGATCATTCACATAAAGCCAAGCATGCCCCAATAACACTTACTCTATTGGACTGCTTTTCAATGGCAACCACTAAAGCACTCAAGACTCAAAAAGATGATGCCTCCAAATGGGATGCGCAACTTCTTCTTGAATCACACCACAAAGAGCATAAATTGAAAGATAAAATATTTGGAAGATAAATGCTCAAACCAGAGTTCAGAAGATCTAACACCTAGATAATCAACCACAAGATAGCTTAAAAGGTTGAAAGATAAATGTACTTGCCACTAAAGCCTATGCAACCATAAGATATAACCAAAGTGAAGATTTGCCTAAGAGACTAAGTGGTTAAGGGTTACTTAAAGATTTTGTAAATTTTATCACCCTCCTAACTAAGTGTCAAACCTTAATCCTCCTCCTCTTATTGCCAAATGGCTGTTGGATGCTCAAGATAGTAAGGCAACGAGGCCCACCCTAGCTGTCACAGTCAGCCCAAAGAATTGAGTTTTCACGGGAAGGACACACACCTGGTGCGCCACGAGACAGTCCCCTGCCACTACCGCCTGCTGCCCTCCTCAATTCCCGTTTTAGATGGTAAAGATGGTGGAATTAGGTGTCCTAGTTGGTCTAAAATGTTATTATAACTTATGGGTAAGTCTTAGGATGTGTTGTGAGTGTTTTAGATGAGTTTTAGGTGCCCAAAACTTGTGAATTATGCTCAAAACCGAAACTGTTATGACTGTCACAATGTGTATTGCAGATTATGAAATTGAAGACTAATACCACATCTAAAGCATGAATTGAAATCTGAAAGGATAAAAATCATTCACTTAACCATGTCATTCACCATCCATTGTGTAAACTTGAAAGAAAGATGTGAAGTGAAGACAAGAACAACTTGCCAATTATAACAGAAAATTACTTTAGATTTTATCACTTAGCCACACAAGTTATTCCGTTGAAAATATCTTGGTGAAGATAGAAGTACTTGCTGAAAAAAAAAACTAGATCCTACACCATTCACATGTCCATGAGTACCTTTGCAAACTTAAATGATATGGGGATGTCTCTCCCAAGATGTAGGCAAGTTAATTTTAAACAAAACTTGAAATGTAAATGAGCGAACCACTCACAATGGCACAAGTTGGAGGTCAAGCCTACCAATATTGTGCCAAAGAGGGTTGTAAAAGAGATACTAACAATTATTATTGCAGCCCTAGCCAACAACCTTGTCCTAATGACAAGTGGGGCAAAATAACAACAAATAAATGAAATAAGCTAAGTCCTAGCCCAACGATTTTGGGGGGTTGGCTGAGCCAATCTCTCTCCCAAGGTGTAGGCAACAAATGCTTTGCAAAATAAACTTACAATGGCTGAAAACACACAAAAGAATGCAAGCCTCAAGGGAACTTCTCGGTGGCTTGCTACAATGCTAGAAAAGATGAGAAAGAGAAGAGACAAGTTACCCAACTAATGGAGCAACCCTTGAGGTGTTGTGTGGCCTAATTTGGGTAGCATAACCCTTTGTCCCTGGTAAGAACCCGCAAAAACCAACAAGCAAATGCTTGCTGGAAATGCTGCACAACACAACAAAGTCAAGAAAAATTTCTAGTTTTTATGCAGAATTTTTTCACACAAAAAATCTCCAATTAAAATTTGAAATTATTGACCTATCTAAGATGGTTAGCTAACTAAAATATAGGATGAAATGAAACAGAAATATAGGACTAAACAAACTAGGAGTTTGAGAAGAGCTTGAGGGAAGACTCCTTGAGGCTTTCCCAATTGCTGTTTTGTACGACTCTGACTCCGGGTGGACAAATGACTAGCAAAACTTGTCCGACTGAGCTGAAACTTGGTCCAAGGGTGTAGGGGGTACCTTTCCATTTTATTTGAGCACAAATACCCCTATAAAAAACCCAAAGACCTAGTTTTTACAATAATTGCTCAAAAACATTTAATTAATTAAATAATTAAAATCCCAACCTTATGAAAATTAATTAAATTTAATTAATTAAAAAAAAACCTATCTAGACTCGATGAAATTCCGCGAAACTTTCTACAACGTCTAACATGGTCATTTACATCATTCCTAAACAATAGCTACCAAAGGACGAGACCATTAGAACGCCGTTCACCACTTTGGAGGAATTATTGCAAGTGTGAGGGAAAAACTCAAGGGAAATCAACCAGGCTGAAAAGCCCAATTGACAACCTGAGGATAAAAAACCCTCGGTGAAAAGAACTCTCCCAATGAAAACATCCCAAGGTACCTGACCTAACTATGATCCATGCAGACCTATTACATTATTAAGCCACGCAGGGGTGCGGAAATTCCGCTTACAAAATTTTGTGCTGGAGGCATAAATTGCCCAGTAGAACCAAACTGTCTTCGACACACTAGCATCCGATGATGCATATCTTCATGGCACATGGGGTTGACCCCCTAGTTGAATAGACGGTCAACAGGCGGTGCAACCCAAGAGATCTAAGTGTAGTTCTTGTGAATGTCACTATTGATGGTCGTGTTAGGCATAAGAACGGGCCTTTTCAAACTAGTAAGGTTGTCTACCTGATTGGTCCAAGGAAGATGATCTCTAAGAGGAGCAAAGGGCTAGGAAAGGGTTTGTGTCACGGCTTGAGGGAGTGTATGCCATCGTTTGTAGCTTTTGGAGGTAGGCAACAAGCCTAAAGATGGTCTCAAGGTGGTGGATGAAAGCTCCAAATTCTGCTTGGATAATGCTCTATGTGATAATTTGTTATGAACATAAATATACATATAAATTGATATTCATAACATAATAACTAATTAATAAATAATAATTATTAATAATTAAAGGGCATGTCTCTAAGGACATGACTATTGGTTAAGGGCACCCCTGCGTGGGTATATAAACGAGCCCTCATTTTCAATTCTAAATCATCTTATATCTTATCATATCTTATCTTATCTATTCAGATATTATTTACAGTCCTACATGGATTACTTTGTTAGATTCCAAGTATTTTGGATAATTCTTGTGTGAGCGAACTTTGTTCGTCTCATTTGGTATCAGAGCTTTGTTTTTCTGATCCCGGCCTTTGGCCAGTTTCCTTATCAGACCTTGTTTGAACCTACTTTTGGCCAACCATACTTCATCAGAGTTTCTCTGATCCCCTGGTCTTTGACCATTAAAATTTCAAGTATCTTTTGAAGGAAGAGCTATTCTGTTGCCAAGAAATAAAAAAATATATATATTATATATCCCGTCACCATCTTCCCTGACAAACCCATCTTCCCCGACAAATCGTGTGCATGACTCAGCCTGTCCCCCACCACTACCAATTAGTAAATTTGTACGGTCGTACGATTTCAAAAGCCCCGTTTAAAAAAAATTAAATTAATTAACTAATTAATTTATAAATCATTAAATTTTTTAAAAAAAGTATTCTTCTAAAAAGGTGTAAGTAATAAAAAATATATATACTTTATTAAAGAAATTAAAAAATGACCAATTCAAAGAAAGGTTATTAAAAGGAAATGGATATTTAATCATAACCTAGGGGGTACTCGAGGATTTTTATTTTCAAAGCCATTGAGTAATTTTTATAAAGGTAATATATTATTATATTATATTAAGAAGGTTGAAAAAGTGTGAAAATTATTAAATAATCCATTGATAAAAAAAAGAGAGTGATATATATATATATATATATATATATAAGGGTCCTTTTCCAAGTTAATTAAAAGGTCGAATAAGTTATAAAGAAGGATATTAAAGTACTTTTATAGTCCATACCAAGAAAAGGAAGGTATATAAGCTTCTTAAATCAAGAAATATCTATTTGTAAATTATGGACGAAACCAAAATCGACAATTCTAAAATGACGAAAGGAAGATTTTCTTACAAAATGACGAAAGGAAGATTTTCTTATGAAGGATGTCGCATTTCAACTTACAGATTATTTACATTAAAAGGGATTATTCAAGGAAAAGAGGTTAACATCGTTATCAGCATGACCCAAGATGAGAATTTTATTAATATTAATTTGGCGAATCAATTATTTATTTTGGAGCATAACATAAGTGAAAAGACAAATATTTTTTGCAAGAGGCAATATGAAATTAAAAACTTGCAAGTAACAATTGATGATTATGAATACATATCTCAATTCAATGTTACAACTATGTTTCAAGAAGAGATTGACATCATTCTTGGGTTACATTGGTTAACAAATCTAGAAACCTTCATTTTAAATACGGAAAAAAAGTTTGTGACTTTGCCCTATAAAGAGAAGATGATGACTCTTCAAGACACTACTATGAGATCAAAATCGATAACACCTTCATCAAAGGACTTTAAAGATATCTTGAAGGTGATCCTTCCAGATAATCAGAACTCGATATCAAAGATGCAAAAAGAATATGATGAAGTTATCGCTGATAAAAGCCAAGAAATATCTCGCTTAAAAAATCATAGTGAAAAACTACTTACGCAAATTAAGAAATCAAGGGATACAAAACAATGTGTCCAGGAGTTGGAGCAAGAGAATCAAGATCTCATGAAGAAATTATCAGGAAAGGATGAAGAAGCTTCTCGTTTGAAAAATCTTAATCAAAATTTGC
Organism: Picea engelmannii; assembly: GCA_009831015.1. Classification (NCBI taxonomy): domain Eukaryota; kingdom Viridiplantae; phylum Streptophyta; class Pinopsida; order Pinales; family Pinaceae; genus Picea; species Picea engelmannii. The sequence goes on from ML779472.1 coordinate 204,564, forward strand.
TTGAAGAAATTAAAAAGATGAAAGATGAAAAGCCCGAGAATCGAAATATTATAAATAAAGTTAGCAAATCAGAAGATAAAGAAGAACTTTCACGCTTAAGGGTTCATAATCAAGATTTATTAACACAAATTAAAAAGTTGAAGCATGATAAGAAGACTTTACCAGAAAAGCTATATCGGAAAACATCATTAGTCGATAAGGAAACAATGACAGACCCAATCAACATTACAACTCAAAAGGAGGCAAATCCAGCTGATGTAAAGAAGTCTTCAAATGTCGAGGTACAAACAAGCCAGAGATATCAAGAAGACTCAATTCCAAAATTTAATCAACAAAAAGCTATAAGTATACGAAGTAAAGATCAAGTTGCAAGGATGCCTTATCAACATCCTAATCACAAAAAGCGATACTTTAGCCAATCCTTGTATCAACAGAAACAAATGACCAGTATGTCGAAGAATATTACTTCAGCTACAAGTGATGCTCAAAATAGAAGTTATCATGGGAGTCGAAATACATTAAGTTCTTTCCAAGAACCCTATAAACTCCCCATGCAGAAGATCGAATTGGGATGGGCAGACTCCTTTACAATGCGACAGTTTTGCTCAGCACTTAAAAGATCCTATCGTCTCAGGTCTTCAACGATTACTAAGTCAATAATGAAGAAGCATGCGACAATAGTTACAAGCTAGAGCAATGGATAAGTCTTCCATAAAGTATGCTTTGAGGACAAAGCATTTTTAAGGGGAAGGCAATGTTATGAACATAAATATACATATAAATAGATATTCATAACATAATAACTAATTAATAAATAATAATTATTAATAATGAAAGGGCATGTCTCTAAGGACATGACTATTGGTTAAGGGAACCCTTGCGTGGGTATATAAACGAGCCCTCATTCTCAATTGTAAATCATCTTATATCTTATCATATCTTATCTTATCTATTCATATATTATTTACAGTCCTACATGGATTACTTTGTTATATTCCAAGTATTTTGGATAATTCTTGTGTGAGCGAACTTTGTTCGTCTCATAATTGGTATGCAATGAATCAGTCAATCAACCGTAATTGTTTGAACTCTCTCCACCCAAGGCCACTTTGTGGGACCTAAACTAGGACCCCAAATCTTTGAACCATAATGGATTGCGTGTTTAAGCAATGAGTGGAAAGGCTTCATTTTTGATAAGATATCTTGGAAATGACATGGGAAACACTATCTCTTAAGCGCCTATAGGGAAGAATAACCTTTGTAGACATGATGCTAGGAAACATGGTTTAGGCTGAAGGAAGGGCTGGTAAAATGGACCCTTAAATTCATGTAAGACGTAGTGGTCTCCTTGTGTTGCCTTCGAAAGGTGAAATGAAGGCTTGAGAGGGCTTCCTTAGTAGTGTTAAAGGCCATAATCTTTGTTTTACTAAGATTGACCACCAACTGCCGAAGGTCACAAAATCAATATAGGGCAATCTAGCTGTTGTTGTAGATCCCCAGGAGAAGCCAGCAAAACCACGTTGTCCACAAACAAGAGGAGTAGAATACAGACCCAGTGAAGGAGGCAACCATCATCTATGTATGTGCCTGCACTGATGAAATGCTTTGGTTCATCAATGTAGATTCCCGAAATAATGGGGGAGGGGGGGCACCCTTGCTTTATGCCAACGGTACTTCAGATATGTACGGAAAGCCCATGTGTTGTGGAGAGGTGATCAGCGACTGTCTCATAAAAAGCCCTATCACTGCTGTAATAATGCTATCAGGAACACCAAGATCTTGGAGCCTCTAGAAGAGCAGATATTAGGTACTGTGTGAAAGGCCTCCTGGAAGTCAACAAAACAGCAGTAGATTTTTAAGGATCTCTGCCTAGCCTCCTCAACAATAGCTTGTAGGGTGAAGATGTGGTCTATAGTCTTATAACCTTTCCTAAAATCAGCTTGCACCGTGGGTATGCTGGAGTTAATGGTGAACATGATTTATTGATTGTTGGTCCATTTCCATTGATGTTCAAATAAAAATGTTTTAGCTTGAGTGATATTTTATGAGGATCCTTGAAAGAGGATATACTTATTTTTTAAGAAGCATCTCTGCCTATATATTTGACAGGAAGTCTATTTAAACAGGAAAGTATATTTTGTGGACATCTTGTGGGAAGATAACTTATTAAAACATATAATCTTTGGACTGTGTGATTTGTAGGATCATCAATGAAGTAGTATTTGATGCGATAGAATAAATGTAATGGTCATATCAGTATATTTTATTAGGTGTTAATATTAGATGTTAGTATTAAGAAATAAAGTGTCATAGATTAGAGTGTTAGCATTAGATTATAAATCAATGTTTGAAACAATAAATTCCGAGCTGTGCTGGTGGTGGAAGCATGTATGGAAGATGAAGGCTCCAAAAACATCCAGAATTCTCCTTTGGCTGGCTTTGATGAATAAGGTACCGACTTGGGATTTGTTGCAATTGAGGAACAAGCAGGGCCCAAATATATGTATGTTGTGCAGAAATGATTGTGAAACAAATTGCCACCTTTTTATACATTGCCCATACTCACAAACACTGTGGAAAGAGGTAAAAAATATAACAGAAGTTGACAATGTGTGGCATGAAAATACAATTGAAAAGTGTCTGTGAGCATGGTTTTTGAAAAATGAATTAACAAAATATGGAACTATTCCATGTTTGGTCCTGTGGGGTATCTGATTGGCACAAAACTTAACCATTTTTGAAGACAATCCTATTCCAATATTTCAGGTATATTCACAGATTTATACTCTAGGACAAAAATGCATCACTCGGGACTCTGAAAATATGCCAAGACAGATCCAGGAGGTTCAAATAGATAAATCTTATTGCTGGGTTTTTTTCGTTGGGGCCTTTCAGAGTGGTTGAAATTTCAGTAGTGCTGGAGGTGTTTTATATTTTTCAGAGGATCATTATATCAAATTTAAGGAAGGTTTTGGTGCTGGATCCAACAACTCAGCTGAACTAATGGCACTAAAACTACTATTGAAATGTTCTTTTGATAGGAATATTTCAAAAATTCAGATTTATGGTGATTCTTCTTTAGTAATTAATTGGATGGCTGGCACTTCACATCTTCAAAATGTCACGCTTAGGCGTTTGGGAGACAGTCTTAAAGATATTAGTGCCAGATTTGATTTCATCCCTTTCACTCGTGTTTTCAGGGAACTTGATACAGTGGCTAACAATCTTTCAAAAGAGGGACAACATATAAATGAAGGCTGGATGATTCTGACTCAGTTCAGAGATGGTCCTTCTGTGGGCACTCACCAGTTCTTCTGAAATTGCTGTTATGTGAAAGTTTTTGTTTTTGACTGGGGATGTTAATGTATATATTTTGCTTTGGGTTCTTGATGGAACTCTTAGGACTTCTCTCTAATGAAAATCTTGAGTGAATAGTCTATACTTGGAAGAGAGGGATTTTCCTCTCACACTCTTTATGAGTCGGGGAAAAATTCCTACTAAAATACAGTTTATTTTGAAGAATCTTTTTTGACAAGTATGACTAGAGGAAAGACCTTGTTAGAACTTAGAAGTGCTTTATGCACCTTAAATATGTAATTTTCATTCTGTCTATGAATAAAAATTACATTTTTTTCTGTGGAAAAAAAGGGGGGTGGCAAGACATGATATGTATTAACTAGTCTTTAATGATATCTTAATCATAATCTAGTCAGTTGTATGCTTGGTCATCTCCTCCAAGAGACTTGCGATGTATGCCACTCATTTTTCATTGTTGAACAATACTTTCTCTCTCCTTCTGTGCTATCTAGTGTATACTGTGTTTGATTTTCATACAATAGAAAGACAGGCTCGACTCCAGGGATTATCTCTACTTCTCACCATAGGCATTGTACTGGTATCTAACTCTGGAAATTCAGAATCTCTAAATCATCTCGTTGTGTTTGGAGATTGTTGTCCCTCTAATTTTGACAGCATTACGTGATGAATTATTTCTGAAATGTGCTGGATTGTTTTCCTTTTGTCTCATTGAAACTGAAGCAGGTTATCTGTTTCAGTTTATTTAATTCTATTCTAATGAGTCTTTGGATGAAATTTAATAATGTGAACATCATTCTTCAGTGGAAAAAATCTTTTGCTTTCTTCATGTGTTCTGGGTTTTATCAGTTAACCTCTCCATACTTTATAATACAGTTGCATGGTCGACATTGTGGGGTTCTTATCAACCATAAAAAAGCTTCACCTTCAATTGTGGTCTTTATTATTTCAGGTTGGAATTATTCAACGGAATTGTGATACCATTCACTTGATTTTCTGGTCCAGGCAGTTGGAGAAAGGTTTATCAGGTTCCCTGTTTAAATATAGACATGTTTGTGTTGGACAAAATTCTTTTGAGAATCTGCCAGAACCACCTTTTTCCATGTCCATATTGGACTACACGAGAGTTTGATCATTAGATAATATTACTTACTGTTGATGTTTTTAGCATCGGACAGGAACTTCTGCACAGGTCTAGTGTCAGACGTGTGGAAGTTGTCCAAAAGTCCTTACGGACCTTTGTAATTCACTTTAATTAAAGTTAATTATTAAAGTGAAGAGACTTTTATTAATTGAGTGATTAATCTAATAAAATGTAAAGTATTTACAATAGTGAATTAGATGAATCTTGACCATTGATCTGGACTTAATCTCAACCGTCGATCTCATTGATAGATTAGGGTTTTGGAGACTTGGTAATCAATGGTTATGTTAGATTCGGTTCAAACTCAATATTATAAAAGGAAGGTAAAGTGAAAGGAGAAAACACAAGACATAGAGAGTCAGTGACTCACAGAGTGTTTGATACACAGAGAGAGCAAAGGAGGATTTTTGCTCAGTCCGAAGGAGGAGAGAATAAGCAGTGCAACAAGAGGAAGAATAACCCAGCAGCCAGAAATTTTTCTGGAGGGCCGTAAAGATGCAGGCAGGCCGTACAACTGCGGGCAGCAGATCAGGGTAGAGAGTTTTCTTCTACAGGGACAGAACAACCAGGTTTTTTGATGTAATTTATTTCTTTTCTTAGTGGGCTATTTTCCCAGTTAGGGAGCTCTTGTAAGCTTGGTGCAAGTAATGAAAAGCTGATTTTTGAAGGGAAGAAATTTCTGTGTGTGGGGAAATTGGTGCATTTTGCTTCCGCTGTATTTTTATTCCCTGCAGTTAAATTTTCAGTCAGTGCATTTTATTCTATGTTCAGAAATATTATTTTCTGCAAGTTTTTTTTGAGAGCATAAGGAAATAATTTGTGTAGGTGCTGGAATAGAGATTTTAACACTTACATGATATATCTTTACCTTCATTATCCACTTTGTATGAATGGGTGATTGCTAGGCTTATAGCTGATATGCTTGTTGTAGCTATATGCTTTTCCTCTGTAATGCCTTGCTTGATCTTGCTCATCTATATTTTGGCAATCTCAGTGTGCTTACAGTGTAGAGGAAATACTTTTGCTTCACTTTCCTTTTGTATTATGTATGGAAGGATGTTTTCTAGCTGATATGCTTGTGGCAGCTGTATTATTTTCTTCTGCAATGCCTTGTTTGACATTCTTCATGTATATTTTGGAAATCTCAGCATGCTTACAGTTCAGAGGAAATTCTTTTACAGCAATTAGTGGACAGTGTTTCTGATCTCTATGTGCTTTGGATTGTACTTTGTTTTGACAGATTATGGGGTGCGCAGACTCAACGGTCACTGCAGAACTTTGAAATTGGTGGAGAGCGTGAGCAGATGCCTGAACAAATTATACAATCATTTGGTGTTCTAAAAAAATGCGCTGCTAAGGTGTATTTAATAACATCTTATATTTTCAATCTTACTGCATTTAAGAGGATAGGACTGACTTACCCAGCTTTATGTCTTCCAGGATGTCTAGATTGACATGATTTTTGACATATACAAAGTTGATTTTATACACTTGATTTTGGCCTGCTAAGCTCAATGCTAACTGTAGGATGCTGATGAATGCAATACGGATGATTTGTTTATACAGTCAGATTTTCACTGTGCTCAATGGTTATTATATAAATTATAGTAGGCTATAACCTTGTGGCTTATATGGTGTACTGATAACTTGTCCTTGCAACGGGTTTGACATAAGTCTAGAATATAAGTATCATTTTTTTCTCTTACGGTGGCAAGTTGGGAGCATTGGAGCGAATCTTTTGCAGAAGTATCCTGTAGAATAAGTAATTTAAGAGATCCTTCTGAACAAAAAGTAAAAATTTAATGACCCAGGTTTGAGCTTGTAATTCGTGCTAAAATTGAAGAATCATATTTGATTCCAAATTCCCGTATACTCTAATATAGTAGTTTTTCAGAACTAACATCTACTTCCCATCATAGGAATAGAATAAATATCTCCATCGGCCTGCTTTTACTTTTGATCAATTGAAAGTTGCATTTTCTTTTGACGGCATTACCCGGTTTTGCTTATCTATTTACAAGATCTGTAATTATCTGAAAGTTCAATGAAATAGGCACAATAGAAATAATTTAATTTGTTTAATAGAACTCACCATTATCATTCCCTGAATGCTTAACTTCTTCCATTGCAGGTTAATATGGATTATGGTCTCGACCCAACCATTGGGAAAGCAATAATGCAAGCTGCTCAAGAAGTTGCTGAAGGAAAGCTGAACAGTCATTTCCCGTTGGTCATTTGGCAAACTGGTAGCGGGACTCAAAGTAACATGAATGCTAATGAGGTCAGTCAAAAAGAGCAAGTGATACTAGAAATCAGGGGCTGAGATTTTATGCTCATTGCTTTTGGTTTTGGGAGAAGTGAATGCTGTTTAATTTATTTTATGCAAAAATATAAGTAGTCTTTCTGATCAGTTTCTTGTTGTCGACACTGGTTTTATTGTCACGAACACAATATTTTATAAAATATCACCAAAGTGGACAATGTAAGTTTCCGAAGGTTTTGTCCATTCGATGTAGCTTGGGTGGTTGGGAGGAATGGTTGTTATCCTTGTTAATGTTTATGCCATTATTATAGTTCTTTGCATTTCAATAGATAAGAGCATCATAAGAACAAGATCACTGAGAAATACACATTCACAAGAGACACAACATTTATCCTGGGAAACCCTCTAGGGGAAGAAAACCCAGCAAAAACTTCCTTATCATAAATAGCTTATACAATGTTCAAGAGATAACTCAAACCAATACAGATAGTTCTCTCCAAGAGATGTGCCACTCTTCTTCTCCTCTCTCCAACTGGTAATTGCAGCTTGCCTCATAAGAGAATGAGTAAGTGAGTTGTGTGTTTGAAGTGAGGCACTAGCCTCTTATTTATACAAGACTGGCACGTGTGAAAGGTCACAACTGGCAGGGCCGATCTCTCACTTTGGGTGGGTAAACCCACCTTTAATTAATTCTGGGTCTTCCATAATAATTGCTGGGGCCGACTTCTTATTCTGCCCTTTAAAATTGTCCGATGACCAATCCGCAAAAGGGGATTTGGTCCTTATACAATTACCGACGTAATTAATACACAATGGGGATTAATCCAATAACAATAACAATAATAATGACATGATTAATCCGCAATGGGGATTTAATCCAATAATAATAAGAATGCTCTTCGCAGTTACATTATTTCAACACTCCCCCTTAACAAGAAGGGTATTCTTCAT
>ML779472.1:218956-241113 GCA_009831015.1 Picea engelmannii
GGGCCCTAGACATTCGTCTAGGGTCTTTATCAACTTGGTCCCAGACCACATACCCCAGGAGTGCACTGGGGGCCCTAGATCTGTCTAGGGTCTTAGCCATCCTCCAGGAGAATGGCTCTCGCTGCTGCATGTAAATTTAACATTGTTCTACGGCTGCAACTGCAACAGTTACTGCAATTGCAATTGCAACAGGTACTGCAACTGCAACTGGTTCTGAAACTGCAACTGCAGCTGCAACATAGGGTTTTATGAGGAAACCCTAATTTTTCAAACTTCAAATTTTAAAATTCTGATCCAGGGGATAGGTGCGCTGAGCTGAGGCGAATTAGCTGGTGCAGTCAGATTTTCGAAAATCCAACTTTTACCCCCTCAAACTTGATTTGCAGATTTCTGGATTGGTGGTTCTGGTTTTCTGGTACTTCTGGTACTCTGGTACTTCTGGTACTTCTGGTACTTTGGTTTTCTGGTACTTTGTGAAACTAGGGTTTCACTTTCTGGGAGATCTAGCCACTGAAAAGGTGCGCTCTAAGTGCCAAAATGATCCTTGGGGGAGGGTGCAACTTTCTAGGTGGTTTCGGGGCTGAAAAGCTTCACCAATAAAAGCCCTAATTTTTAGGTACGGTAACAGTGACGTTTTTCCTCTTGCGAAATATGCTTCCTTCAGGTTGGCTCTGATACCATGTTAATGTTTATGCCATTATTATAGTTCTTTGCATTTCAATAGATAAGAGCATCATAAGAACAAGATCACTGAGAAATACACATTCACAAGAGACAACATTTATCCTGGGAAACCCTCTACGGGAAGAAAACCCAGCAAAAACTTCCTTATCATAAATAGCTTATACAATGTTCAAGAGATAACTCAAACCAATACAGATAGTCCTCTCCAAGAGATGTGCCACTCTTCTTCTCCTCTCTCCAACTGGTAATTGCAGCTTGCCTCATAAGAGAATGAGCAAGTGAGTTGTGTGTTTGAAGTGAGGCACTAGCCTCTTATTTATACAAGACTGGCACGTGTGAAAGGTCACAACTGGCAGGGCCGATCTCTCACTCTGGGTGGGTAAATCCACCTTTAATTAGTTCTGGGTCTTCCATAATAACTGTTGGGGCCGACTTCTTATTCTGCCCTTTATAATTGTCCGATGACCAATCCGCAAAAGGGGATTTGGTCCTTATACAATTACCGACGTAATTAATCCACAATGGGGATTAATCCAATAACAATAATAATAATAATGACATGATTAATCCACAATGGGGATTTAATCCAATAATAATAAGAATGCTCTTCGCAGTTACATTATTTCAACAATCCTCCCCACCCAGGTTCAATTCCTTGTAAGTGATATGTGATGCCCTTAATGGGTCTATAAGATACTCTTGTTGTTGAGTATGCTGCTCCTGTTTGTTGAGCAATCAATATCCCGCCAATCCTGGCCTCCCCATGTTCTCTCGCGGATTTTGGGGGGGTTCTTTGTGGACGTAGCGAGCTACTGGCCTTCGGTGCCGTGAACCACATGTAAAAAAAGAAAAAAGATAAAAAAGAAGTTTCTGAAGGTTTATATACTTTACTGAATAGCAATATTGTGGTACTGGTCTAAAGACTTCCTTTTTTGGGTTGCCAAAAACTACTGGGAAAGTTTTTCTATCATCTGTCAAATTAATGAAATGTTTTAGATGACTGATGTTGAAATGTTATGCTAAGTCAAACATGTCACCAGTAATCAAATGGCGATACATGCATTTGATATTGCCAGACCAAACAGTGTAATGTCCAATTTCAAGTTGCACATTTCTCTAGTTGTGAATTGTTTTGTAGTGTAGGTCTAGAGGCAGATAGAATTATATTTGTCGCCTTTTTGTCTAAAAGTGATATGACTTAAAAGTATTACGAGGGTTGTTGCACCCAAACTATGGGGTACCTTAAACAGGAGTACCCAAGATGCATCAGATATCCAGAATACTGTGGCACCAGATACATTTGCAATAGTTGTAGGAGATTTACCGCATTGGGAATAGAGTCATGGCAGCTAGTATCCTTTTATAGTGTTACTGGCCATGTGCACCCAAACTGCAGGTTTCCCTACATGTTTATTTACACAGACAGTATTTATACCCACATCTATCCTTGTATTGTCACCCACCAACTCTGGTAACTATTTTTAGCAGTTTTGCTGATGCTAGCATGACTCCACCAACTGGTTATACTAAAGACATTATTATTTCTAAAAACATTAAAATAGAAAGTTTTTTTTCCCAGCCAATGGCTACCCAAGAGGGGTGGTACCCTACCGTCTCTGCAAATTAGGGTATTTTGATAAAATGCATCTAATTGCAAAAGGGCTTCCTCTTTTGGGAGGCCCCTTCATTTAATCTTGTACTCCATGATTTTCCTTTACAAAGTTTCTTTACATTCATCTCAAGGATGCCCTCGATTTCCCGAATTAGCTTTGATCTCTTCATTTGTGAGAGGGATCTCTGTTTGAGTAACCATCTCACAATACAACTTCTTTTTTAACATGATACATAGAAGACATCATGGAGCTTCCCTTGTCAGGAATGTCTCGTCTCACCCACTTTTTCTCGTAGTCTATATGAGCCATAGAACTTGGGTTGAAGCCTATTCTTACCTCGTTGCTCGAGAGTTGTTTGTTCACAGGGTTCTAGTCAGACAAGGACCATATCTCCAATCTCAAAGTGTCTTTCTAAGTGGTGTTCGTCAACATGTTTTGTTTCGTTTATTGAAAAAGTCGTCCTTTAGGATGCTAAAGGTGTTATGCGTTTTTTCTAGTGTGTCAGCTATGCTAGGGACTATAACATTTTGAATGACCCAATCCTTAGGTGATAGGGGTTCATAGCGATATGCTTTAAGGGGGCTTATTTTGGTGGCAGAGTGATGTGTAACATTATACCAATATTCAGCCAAATGAAACCACGCCATCCCTTTGCTTATCCCCTGTGTACATTCTAAGATATCCCTCTGAGCACTCATTAACTACCTTAATTTTCCCATCTGTTTGAAGGTTATGGGCAGTACTCATATCGAAAGTGACCCATGATAATTTGAAAATTTCTTGCCAGAATTGACTTACAAACTTGAGATCCTTGTCACTAATGATGTGGTGAGAGAGTCCATGGAGCTTGTAGACAATGCTTGAAAAATAAATCAACAACCTCAAAAGCTGTAAACTTGGTAGTCAAAGCAATGAAATGAGCAAGTTTGGTTAAACAATCAACTACCACAAAGATAGCATCCTTACCTATAGAGAGTGACAAACTTGTTGAAGTCCATGCATACCTCTTAGAACTTCAGTTTAGGGATGGATTTAGGTTGGAGAAGGCTAGGATAAGGAATGATTTCCAACTTACTGGTTTGGCAATTGTCAAATTTTGCTACAAATTGCTCAATACAAACTTCATTTTTGGAAGTAAAGGTGGGAGACATTCTTGTAAGTTTTGTGGAAACTCACATGATCATTAGAGGGAGAGGCATGCAGATGCTAAAGAACTTCTTGTGTAGGAGGAAATGCATACTGTAAAGTAATGCCTTTTTTGAAGAGGATGACACTATTCCTAATAGTCCAAGGTTGGCTCTTCTTGCAATTGTAGTAGGATCCATTCTATACAGTAGTAGGATCCATTCTATACTTTGCGAGGAGCTATTGTACCCAAGCATGTTGGCTGATTAAGATGGAGTTGAAGGTGGGTGGTTTGTCCTGTCAAGATAAAACGATTACAATAATATTCTATTTACCCTTTTATAAATAATTTCAAAGTCATATGCTTGAAGGCTACCAATCCATTTTTGTTGCTCCTATGTTAGAGTAACTTGTGTTAGTAAATGCTTCAAGCTAATGTGATCGGTTTTAATAAAAACCTTATTACCAAGGAAGAACTGATGTTGCTTGGCTATTGAATGAAGTATAGCCAACATTTCTTTGTTGTATGTAGACAATGAGTTTAGCCAACATTTCTAATGGTGAAGGGGATTGGTCACGTGGCCTAGAGTCATCATCTAGTTGTTTTAAGGAGAGTATCATCCTCAAGTTTAGATTTAGAGTTTGATTGGCATAGATCTTCAACCATAAAAGGTATTGAAGGGTTGTAGAGGTGTTCCTTAAACCAAGGTTGAGAGCATTTACAACAAAGGTTTGAGGTTGAAAGATTAGGTTTTTGGACAAATTGGTGACTAGGGTTTTTGAGTTGTGACATTTCAAACTTCTACTCTTCCTTGGTCCTCCTATCGTGTGAATCATCAATTTTACTAGAGCCAAGTATCTTTCTTTTTACTACATGGATCTTCTATTTATATTAATGGATTTGTCCAAATAATCGGGTTTAATCATTCTTGACTCAATGCGGATTTCTAAGCTCATATTTGAGATTTAGATTTTTCATACTATATCTGCAGAGTGTTTGGCCATTGACTCAAAAACTTTGAACTTCTCAAAGTATTCGTTTATTGTTATGTTCCTTTGGAACATGTACATTAGTTGAAGTTTGTATGGATCATCCTAGTTATGGTCTACTCCTCGAGTTAACACATTTGGAAACTTAGTAGAATCCCCTCTAGGGTTTTTAATAAACCATCTCTTGCACTAGGTATGGGTTGCCCCATCCATTTGTTGTAGGCCACTTTTACTTATCCTCCTACTTGTAAATGTGTCGGACCTTGAATGCTAACTTGATCTTGCTTAGTGGTGGGTGCACTTCCACTTCACTTCCATAGTCGTATTGTGGGATCTTCATCTAAAGATTGAAAGTGGGTTTGTGAGAGTTCTCTGTGATTGATGAGTTCAAAGGTTGTTGCGCTCTGCTCACTAAGGGTTTACATTTTCCTTATCCTCCTTAGAGATTTCTAGGTTGTGGATTAAGGTATCTGGCTCAAGGTGCATGGTTTGTTTTCCTAGGGTTTGTAGTTGTAGCGATTGCTTGGTTTCTTCTACAAACTTCATGAAGCTTTCATCTAGCTCTTCTTTAGTCACATTTTGGGATTTGTCCCATGAAAAGAGTCAAAATCCATTGACGCTGTTAGGGGGATATACAATCATAATCCCTAACTTGACCTCTTATGCTTCAACAAAATTGAGATGGACAAAACAAGGGAAGGGGATAAACAATCTTAATTCTTCCTCTGGGTTTCTAGCAAAATTTATCCAAGGAAACAAGATGACATGCACTTATCACCCCTTTGATAGAGCATCCACTTAGATACCATGGACAAAACATAAACACTTGGAAAGACCACTTACTTTGCCAAGTCGCTATGCATGAGGAAACCCTAATTTCATGAAAGATCCACCAAAACAAGAAAAGCATCCACTAGATCAATTCTCCAAAAGTGTGCATAAGTACAAGACAAAGATGCTCCATCAAATTTCAGAAAATTTTAGACCTCCTAAGGGATTTCTCCCTTAAGTTGTTCTATCAAAATGAGAGGAAGTGCATTTCTATTTATAGAGGAGATGCTCAACTTCCTTTACATTAAAATATTGATTTTCTAAGCTAAAAACCCTATTCTAGCCTATGGAGGGGCAAAAAGCCCTCTTCAACAATTAAATAATCTAAAATAATATAATTTGGGGGCATTCTTGCCACATGTACAAGATCTAAGGGGCATGAGCCTTGAAGGATGACCCAACTCCCTAAATGAAGTGAAAAGGTGGGGCTTTGGTGCAACATCCAGCCTCCAAAGGCCCTTCAAAGCTCCTCTCCCTGTACAAAATCAGCAAAGATAATCTCCAAGTGTGGGCATGTGGGCTTCAAGGTGCATGTATCCTTCAACAAGTCTTCAGACGAGCCCCCTTCATTACAAGTCACTCTTGCCCACAACTTGCTTCCAGTTGGCCTTAATGCCCAGGTCAATTTGACATCAATTGTGGGTCGGCTCCTCAAACGATGTCACTTTTTTCTTTTAAAAATAAGACGAGGTCGGCCCTGTTTCATTATCCCAGCGTCCCATACATATATATACATGATTACTTGTGTTATTTTGACCAAGAAAGGTTCCTCCTCTGAGATTTCTGTGCGGGTAATCTTGGTTTCCAGAATTCTGTCCTTGAATGCAGTTGCTACAGGCATGTATGTAACACCACCAGAGCTCACTTAATGAACAATCCTTTGCTGTGACAATTGTTTCAGGTCTGTGGTAATGTAATGTTCCCAAGCAGAATTGCTAGGAACTTGGGGTGATTTTTTGATCTGTTTGTGTTGTTTGTTTGAGGGTTTTTGCAGATTTTACTTCTCAGAATTGCGCTGGGTGTTTTGGTTGAGATCTATAACATTTGCAGCATGAATATAGCACAACAAGACATAGAGATAGCAAGATACAAGGAATATAACACAAGAGAATGCTCAATAACTTTAGATCTGACCTTTATTTAGATAATAAGCTGACTTCCATAAATAAGATCTGCAGATCTGGAATGATATAGCAAGATACAGAAGTTTGGGCTGAATATGCCACCAAGATACAACAAAATAGAGAGATAAGACCTCCTAGACATTGTTATCACGCAGTTTGTAGTTAGGGTAGTAAATGGATGAAGAGTAGTCAAACTGGCGTAACTGGAACCAATCCCACCCAATCCCACCAAATGGGATGGTTCTTTCTGTTTAGGGTGGTAAGGACCAGGGGAGACGTCCCCGGTGACCTGTTTTTTTGAGAAGGCAAAGGATTATAAGACGAAGATAAGTTTCCCCCCTCACAAGTCACCATTGAGCAGATAGTCCGGCTAACCAGCCAATAAAGAGAAGTATAACCAAAAGATATGTACCTACCCGAGACAAAGCAACAAGAAATATGTATGTGCAAGCTCACTCTCTTGGTTAGTACTTCATATGATTAATGACTATCTGATATATATAAGCAATTGACTAATAAATGTTGACGAAGTCAATGTTTATAAAATAGCAATGATATTTAATGTCACTTCTTCAATAAATATTTAAGAAAAATGTGGCATTCAATGTAATAATCAACACTTCATTCAAGTAATGCCCTTAAATAACCATTCAATTGCTCATAAGAAAAACGTTAGCTGCACAAGTGATATTAATAGCAAGAGATGACGACAATAGTAGATTAGCAAGGTTAGTTTTTTAAGCTAGGGTTAGTAGTTAGGGTTTCATTCAAAGTGTTGAGAGTGGTTTTGATCATGACATTCACAAGCTTGGTTTTAGATCAGTGCATTTCTAGGTTTAATGGAGTCAAAAGGAGGACGCAGGAGCTGAAGGATCAAGAAGATAGTAAAGCTAAGGACTGGAAGGTGAAGCTTTGAGGTGTTGCTATGGCAAGGCCTCAGAGTCAAAACCCTAGGGGAGAGAGGCTCACTTCGGTGTAGGGGAACTAGGCCTTAGTGCTCTCTCCTCCTTCCTTAACTCAATGGAAAAACGGCTAGCACAAGAAGTGGCATAAAACCAAGACACGAGGATTTTGCAAGGCAACGTGTTGCTATGGCAAGGCTTTACTAACAAACCCTAGAAAAACAGCTCATCAAGGTGTAGCTGAACTAGGCCCTGATGCATCTTCTTCTTCTTAGCTTAGAGAAGTAAAAACGGCTAGCATAGAAGAGGAAAGATAGAGTGTAGCTAAGGCTAGGCTCAATCCTCTTCAGCATGAAAGAGTAGAGTGTTGCTAGGGCAAGGCTCTATCTCACTTCAACAAATGAAATGTCTAAGAATCTTGACGAGGACATGAGACAAGGACCTACGATGTGTGCTTGTTCCCTAGGGTTTATTCAACAAATTATAATCATAAATGCAAGAGAAATAAGACTACAACCATTCAATTAAGAAGTTTTGCAGAAATTTACTTACATTCAACCAAGAAATCAAGTAGCAAACCCTAGTTGTAACACCTTCCACCAAGATAAATGCCAAAATGCCAATAAAAAGTCTCCTTCAACAGGTGCGCCTCAAAATTTCAGCCAAAATCCTAAAGAGGGCGCAAATTTCAGACCTCACCAAGTGGTGAGTGAGAGATGATGAAAAAATGAGAGTGAAAACCTTCAATTTATACTGTACCATGACCTAATTTTACTTTTAGGTCATAAAAAGGCTGACAAGGCCAAAATATTAAAAATCATACTGTTTTACATTAAATGTTCAAAATTAAACCCTAATCAAGCTAAAGAGAGACGTCATGCCCCTTTAAGGGAGACGTTAGCCCCTTCTAGGGCAGATGCAACATCCTGGAGCAAAATGTTAGCCCTCCTTGGGATTCTCTAGCCTGCCACACGTGCCAACATTGCCCCAGCTGTCTCCCAAAGTGTCCATGCTGCTAGGTGACGTCATGGTCATGAAGGGTGACGTCCTAGGCCTTCCAAGGCCAACGTTCCACTGAAAAGGGCACAATCCCCCTAGGTCAAGCTGTGCCAGGGTGCCTCTGGTGAAACGCCCTCCTCTTCTCCGGTGCAAAGCCTCTGACCATCTCTGTCCTGTCTCTGCCCCCCTGACGGGGTCCCAACATCCATCTGGTGGGCTCTTCAGCCCCATGGAGTTCCAAACTGATCATCTCCCCATGTGCACCGGTCCAATATAGTACCTGTCCGTCGGGCATGATCCTGCACATCAACAACTACGCCCTCCATGGGCTCATAAGTCACAGGGATCATAGCAATGCCAATCACATCTCATCATCAATATTATTAAACATGTGCATAAAACCCCTATTACCCAAGTTAAAAGCTCAAAGACATTATACAAGCCTCCAATGCAAGTATGGAGAGAGTGATAGGGCGTCCTATTGGGCTAGTGTCCATTGGAAGAGGGAAGTTTCCGGAAGAGACCTCATCTGAGCCATGCAAGTGGGTGATGTGGATAAGGGAGGTCCAGGCAAATGGGTGCAATGAGGGTAGAGGGTGCAAAGCTTTACCCGTGGGTGCCTTTGTAGAAGGCGAGCTGCACCTGTCCTGGCTGCAATTTTCCAAGCCCGTTCATGCCTTTTTTTTCTTTATTCTTTATTCTTTTATTGCTTTTTCTTCAAGAGGCTAATCAGGGGACACTGCCCTGGCGTGGTGACCAGTGGTGACAGCGTTACCCACAAGTAATTTCACATAAATGAGAAGGCTGGCTCATGATGAGGCTCCCTTTCTCTTGGCCATGCAACCAAGAGTCACTACCCTGGTGTGGTAACTAGCTGGTGGTAATGTCATACTGCTAGGTACCCATGGACCTAATAGGCTGGCTTGTGATGAGATCCCCTATCCTCTGACTAGGTCTTGTCTTATTGTTTTAGGGGTCCCTCTTGTTTCTTGCTGAGAAGCCTTTTATTGCTTCCTCGGGGATCCCTGGGCGAAGCATCTCGAGGTTTTATTCTAATGCTTTTATCTTTTGCCAGCTTGCTTTTACCTGCTGGGCCTTTAGCTCCTTCTTCCCACTAGGTAAGGTGCAATCCTCAAATGATAGGTCAACACAGTGCCTGGACAAGTGTAATGGGATAGGTGAGCGGGAAGCAAGATGAAAAAGTGGAGCTATGACGGGAGCGGACGATGGCTTTTCAGAAACCCCCCCAGTGGCAAACCAAAACCTACGGACATAGGCTTACTAGGGCATCCTGTCAATCCCCCCAGACATGGTCAAGTGGGCAAGTATAAGATCCAAGCATTTGTTAGAAATAAAAGGAATCAGATGCACATATTCAAGGGTTTTCGATGATCAAAGTGACATACCATGATACTCAGACTCATTACCTCATGGAGCAAGAACCATCTCCGATACAAGACCAAGCCGATGGTGATGGATGATCCTGCTGCTAACAAGATAGAGGCGTTGAAAGGAAGAAAAGGTGGGCCCTCCAGGGCCATGCCAAAGTCGATCCGGCTCTTGATACTCCATGTCTAGTACCTGTGGGCCTCAAGACATGATCTCCTAGTTATCCCTAAAATTGGGGGATAACAGGCCTTCAACAGTTGCATACAAATCAATACAAGATCAATTTCTTTCCCTTGAAGACTTGAAACCCTCAGATTTGGTGATGATGCGCCCCAGCTGGCTGAAGAAAGCTAAGAAATTCGGCTTCCTTGAAGATGGCCTTCAAACCTTTGCAAAATGGCGCCAATCTGTAGATCAAGAGATATATAGTGCCTGTGGAGAGATCTCTCAGTCGAACCCTCAGATCTAGGCCTCCAACTCAATGTATCCTCAATGAACAAAGCGCCCTCTAAAGAAATTCACCCAAGGCCACAATAAAATAATGAACAGGAGAAACCCTCCAATAGAAGATGAGAAAGGCGCTCTAGAACCAAGCAACCCTTCCTAGGAAGAGATTTTCCCCAGATCTCCCTTCTTCACCTCAAATCGAACTGATATTCTCCAAACAGTGCACCCCTCCTGCAGAAAAACTCTTGATCTGCATCTCGCCTCTTCTTGTCACTGTAGAAATCCACCTGTGGCTGAATAGAATGGTGAGGGAGGAATATTTCGCCTCCTTGGCCAAGCTTGGACTAGGAACAGAGGGATCTTTCACCTCCTTGTTGGTCTCTAGGGTTTGTTTAATCAAAACCCTCAAAACGTAAGTTGCATAGCTCAAGAAGCAAATAGTGAAAATGACATGAATGAATGAGTGAGGCGCCCTCCTCTCTCTTTTATACCTCCATCTTCTAATTCTCAGTTGAGTTGCTTTATTGCTTTTGCTAAGGTTATTGTTTTAATTTCTCCTTAAGTCAAATGACCTTTTTCTTCTTTCATCAAAGTCACTTTAATAAAATAGCATTAAGTCCTTTAGTGACACTTTAGTGCCTCCTAACCCCTTTTTACCCATTGGACTATAGTCTAGAGGGGTGACTAGACTACCGAGTCCTCATTTGTTCTTGTCAAGGAGAGGGGAACATTACAGGTAACATGTCTGGGGTGTTTTTCTGCTGGGAGACCTGCTACTTGGAGACACTTCAGGATGCAAAACCCCCTGCCAACTACCAACAGATCTGAAATAGCATTTTAACCCATGAACTTCTGAGAATCTGATGTATAACTGTCACTGTTCATCATCAGGTATACCCAAACATAGTTGATTCCTGCTACTAAAGGCGTTAGACATCCAATATCCATTTCATTGGGGGCAGACAATTTGTGTGATTTGTTACTAACATCGGCACATTCAAGTCCTCTTGAAGATAACCTCAGGAAAATATTATCATTACCAGCAAGAGCACTCTCCCCAATAACTATTGCTGCATCCTCTTCCCAGTCAGTCTCAGGTGTTTTCTGCAGCAATGTATTTTCACCTGACTGCAGGTATAGACTCATTTGAGCATCATTATGAATGGTTGAAACCAGTTTTGTATCGAAAGGAAAATATATCTTGCCAATGGCTACGCCTTTCTAGTGATACTTGCTTTTGCTATATTCGAACTCAACATGTAAGCAACCTTCAACTCCAACCTTCATCTTGATGCTGTTGTTAACTGTTGGAAGTGGTGTATAATTTCGCACCCAGAAGCCCTGGTACTCTACACTGTCACTGACATAGTTATGGCATATTGTAACCTTCAAGATGTATCTTAGCCTCACATTCACACCATTATATGACTCATATGGCATCTCAACTCTGTCGAAATACATGAGCCTGCACAGGTGCTCTTGCTGATGATGGATCTGCAAGTTGTGGAGAAGGAACACCATAGAATGCAACAGCACTATTAACCCTTAGAACCAGCACATTACTCACAATGGATAAAGCACCACCCATGCAAAAGCCTGTTATTCCAACCCTTTTCTAGTGTTTGAGACACAATTGTTCATAGATACATTATTTCTAGTGTTGTAGACTTGCCCGGAAGAAAACTTTGGATTGCTGTTGTGTAAAATAAGTTCATATTATCAGCTGGACAAGCTCTACCACTTGCATTTCCCTCCTGCTCTTCACACTCAGCATCATATTAAGATTATCTCCAGCCAAATTCTCAACAGTAATTCTTGACTTCTGAGCTGAGAAGTCATCAATCTCTTATGTCAGTATGGTTTTCCCAGCACTTTCCTGATATTAAACATGTTTGTGGGTAACAGTACTCAATCATTACTTGTGTGGAAATTGGAGATCTCAACAATACTACATAGAAAACTTCAACCCAACAAGCAAAATATACGAATATCTTAAAATAAACATTCCACGAAGAGAAAAACAAATAATAGCTTTGTTACAACAAAAACTAACACCCAAAGTGAAATAGTCCCAATCACCAAAGTGTAAGCTCAAGTTGAACTTAGGAAGGCTGCCCACTGTTACCACAACAACTCTTCCTCTCACTTTAGGGCAGCTCTTCTCTAGTACATGGGGAGCTTTCCTAAGGTAAGTTCAATTCCAAGGTTTCAGGTCTCAAGATGGAGTGTTTTGGACTTAAATGAAATCTGGTTTGATACTTGGTTATGTGTTTTAAGCAATGTAAGATTCAGATTTACAAACCAAATTGTAAGTCTAGCATAGGTGAGTATGAGTGAAGGTCACTAGACTTATTACAAATCTGCTTGAAGTGATCACTAATGGCCATAATATTCAGATTTGCAAATGGAAATGTTTGAGCAAGTGTATGATATGCAAATCGAAGTTTATATGCTTAAATGCAAATCTGAAATTTAAATTTCTGAATCAAATTAAGTGCTGAAATGCATCAATTCATAACTGAAATAAAAAAAATAAAATTTAGAATGCAACTAGTATAGCAAAAGTCTAGTTTGAGGTTAAAAATGAAGTAATCTAGACTCAATGCAATGCTGGAAATTGTAATTTCTAAATTAAACTAGGCGCTGGAAAGTGCAGGAAATTCAAAACCGAAATTTAAATACAAACTCTAGAATGTAGAAAATTAAAACTTGCCTAGTTTATGATCCAAATAAGGTACCAAGACAATTATGCAAAGCTGGAAAATGGAATTTCTGAAGCAAATATCATACAGAAATTGCAGAAAATTTGTAACAGAAATTTGCCTGTAATTTCCAGCATGCGGAAAAGGTAGAAAATGCCTAAAATTTATATTTTTTGGTGGTGAGAAAGGTACACTAGTGCCTACAAATTTCCTTGGGCTAATGGAGTCAATCTAATTTCATGAAAGAGAGCAAAGTATCTATCAGTATCCTATGATCAATAAGCTGCCCAATGCATGCTTTAATAACCCTACTTGTCTGAGAATTAAAGTATAGAAAATGCAAGGAAATAACTCCTAAGATGTCAATTTCAAAACTAACCCTAGGTGTGTTTGCTTAAATGTTCCTAGATCTAGTTACTACTAATTTGTAAATAACTAGAACATAAGAAAACTAAACAAGCAACAAGCAACAAGCAACAAGCAACAAGCAACAAGAAACTAGAGATGAAATCTCACACCTAGATAATCTCCACCACTTGAAGCAGTGTTCTTACTTGGATGGTCTTGTCTTAGCTCCTTGCTTGCAAATCCATAGCTTCAATCTCCAACAATTTACTCACATACAAGCCTCAAAATAAACAAATAATATCATAATGATTGAAGTTGACATGTCAAACTGAAATAAAATAAGAATAGATGGATATGAATTGATCTTCAAATAATACTTTTATCTCTCGACATGAGAGCTCCAAGAGAGAGGGTGCATCCCAAGAAGTTCTTATTCAAAAAAATTATCAATTATTCTTGTACAAGAGGGGTTCACAAGCTAGAAATATGTACCAAGAGGAGTCAAGGCATGTGGATAAGAGTAAAGGTGAGTGGATGTGAATGGATGAGTGGAAGTGAATGGATGTGAGTGGGAGTGAGTAAATTACTAGGGTGTATGCATAACTATCCTCTCAAAGCTCAACCACCTCCTCAACATGTGTGCCAACTTGCCAAGGGATAATGATGAATTGATAAAGGGGCAACCATTAGCAAATCACAATTTTCTTTTTCTTTTCTTCTTATTTTCTTTTTAATTATTTGTGTTGCCTCAACTTGTGTGCCAAGGGGGAGTGCTACCCTCATGTGTTGTACCGCATGTAACATAAAGTTGCATTCCCTAGTGAATGATTAAAACATTTTATGATGAAACTTAGGAAATGAGGCCTTAATCAATGTTTATACATATAAATATTAATAGGCCAATGATGTAGCACTCAAGCTAATGTTTGGGTTTAATTAATTAGTAATAAAAATATCCGAAACAAATTTGATGTGTTCACACTTGGAAATGGTAAAATGATGAAATATGACAAATGAAAGACTAATTATGAAGTGAAATCTATATGAATATGGATGAAATGACTCATGTGTCCTCTAGGAATTAGAATATGATGGAAAATTTGTAATGTGGATTATATTAAGGTACAAAGTAAAAATGTGATGAAATATGAATGATACCTAGGTACCATGATGGGAAGGTGATGATGCAAAAGTAAAACCAAGGTAAAACACTAGGAAAACACCCCACCATGTGCTAGATGGCAAAAACAACTAGGAACAAGACACGAACCCACCATGCAACAAGCGAGTGAGGGTAGTGACTAGAACATCATGAGCAAGGGGAAATGACAAAGTGATCTCCCAAACAATGATCCACTATGAGAAAAATGCTTCCATCAAGCTGAAAGATACATGATAAACTACTGAAGAAACCTCCACCAATGGGACAAACATAGCCAATCCATCAAATATATTGATGAGAGTGAAAAGGCATGACAAACTGATTGTGCAAAGTCATTCTCCTTGAATACCGCCTTCCCTAGGGTGGCCAAGGTCAGATCAACTATAAAGGTAGTACCAAGGATAACATGTGCACCAGGATAATGTCCATGATCTGCAAACTGGTCTATAGAAAGTCCATAGGTGTCATGAAAAATGGTCCTCTGACACCTCATACAAAATATGGTGTAACACGCCCAATTAAGGACAAGTTCACATAGGTTAAGATGTGAGACAAAGAGATGGAAGGATCAAAGAAGGAATGGGACTACAAAACATGCCTAATGTGCTGGAAAAAGGAAGTGGGGGAAAAACAACTCTTCCTACTTCAATTGTGAAGCATCTATCCACATCAGAAATGGTGAGTATCAGAAGACATCTGTTGGGTGTGATATTTTGGGATTTGCAAGTAGAGGACATGGAAAAAATTACAGCAAAGATGTTGTGCGGGCAAGATGTTGTTAATTCTTGCAAACCCAGCACCCGACTAATAATCCGAATAAACTCACTTTATTAATTATCAGCACAGCTAGGTTATTAACGAAAATCAGTGGAAGCATTAAAACAGAGACCAACACATTGCACAAGATATTCGGGTAAACACCCCTGGAAAAAACCCTGAAGGGAAAACCAGATCTCAGTTTGATATATGACTCATAAAGTGAACTTCCTAAGGTTTTCTGAGAGGTTACAAAGACGACTTCCACATGCTAGACACTGAGCCTATGTGGAAGTACCTACCCGATGCTAATACATCAACAGTTGTGAGTTAACCCCACCGGAATAAAAGACCCTCCTCAAGGGGCGAATGCAGATAAATAGAGCAACACCTCTACTCAGTACTGATACCTGGATATGGGATATCATGTCTCTCTCTCATTTAAATTTCTTAAAAATGATTGGTTGATATTCACAACACAGCGACATTCTCTTCTGTCTTGTAGCCATGTTGCTAACACTGATTGTGACTGGAATCTCTCATGTCAATTTTGAATCAGCATCAGCATTAGATGCTGCACTGTAATTTGTACAATCCTTGAATAATTTCAATAACTAAAACAATCTTCAATAGTCTTCAGTAATCCCTCTGAGTTGTGCAATTCAAAACTACATGATGAAGATGGACAAATATAGTAGAAACCATGCATAATTTTAATTATACGAAAATGTAGGGATAAAATCACATTTAGCATCAAAATACAGTATGCTGTCATTTTTACAATAATATAGAATATGTACAGGTGAACATAGCTTTTGGACTCAACAAGGGGACATACCCCTGGTATGAGTCACAGATGATGACTAATCTTCACATCTTCCATGCATCTTTATATATTGGCAGATTGAAAATAGTTAGAAAGTTGGTAGACCCAACTATCAACAAAAATTTCCTCTTGTCAACAGCCTACATAAAGACATTATGGGATGATATGTTCAGGAATTGAATAGCATGGCCCCATATTACAAAATGTATCTGACATGTTACGGCTATGCTGTATACCCATGCAAAGCAGAAATACGTACCTCAGTGATATAATGCACATGCAGTGGTCACTTTCTTACCACATGAGGAATCCAACCTTTATAATACAATAGTTTTTTTGTGTTCTGTTTCATGATTATTCTGACTCCATATTAGTCTACGAGTGTATGCTATTTGAAATTTCTCAATTTTTGTTTTTATGCATTTGACAGGTGATTGCAAATCGTGCTGCTGAGATTCTTGGAAGGAAACGTGGTGAAAAATGTGTACATCCAAATGATCATGTCAATATGTCTCAATCTTCTAATGATACATTTCCCACTGTAAGTGACATTTTCAGGTTTTATATATAATACACAATTCCTTATGTTGGTTTAGATGGTATACTAATGCTTTTGTTGTAATCTACTTGAGGTATAGTTTGGCCTCTTCCAAAGAATTTTGCTGTAATTTAATAGAAATTTGAATAAATATGACCTAAGATGCATAAGCTATATGCTCAGAATGTCTAAGATGCACAAATTTCAATGTGAAGATTTTCCAGGTCCTAACAGGCTGCCAACTAGGTCTGTCTTTGACCTCAAGTTGGCTCTAAGTTTCAACTGCCAAACAAAGGTTTGCTGCTGTTTTATAACAGCAAACTGTTCAGGAACTTCTTCGCTGTTTTGTTACGGTTACATAGGCCATTTAGGTGCTCTAGCATGTAGTTTTAGTCACTAAGATGTTAGCACATGCATACCAAAATATATGTAACACACCTAGAGATCTTTACTGCTGAATATACTGCTGTTCTAAACACTAGCATATATGAAAATGATTACGGTTACATAGGCCATTTAGGTGCTCTAGCATGTAGTTTTAGTCACTAAGATGTTAGCACATACATACCAAAATATATGTAACACACCTAGAGATCTTTACTGCTGAAAATACTGCTGTTCTAAACACTAGCATATATGAAAATGAACACAAGTATTTTTGGTCAACATGACCCTGGATAAAACCCCCCGGGGAAAACCAGTTTGGAATATGAGTGTATATATGTGGAGAATAGAAGGTGGAATACAACAAGTACAATAAACAGAAGAACCTGATACAATAGCAGCATGAACCAAGCTGCAGCCTGCTACACAAGCCCAACTAAAGAAGATGCACCCTAGGATGGTGTGCCCTCCTCAAACGCTGTCTAGACCACTGAACTGAAGCGCTCTGTTAAATGAAAGCTCCAATGGAGAAACCCTCCCATAGTACTCTGATACTGAGCTGTAGCTATCCATTGAAACTGACCTCACTGCAATCTGAGCTCTGAAAGTCCTCCCTGCTGTCAGTGCGCCCTCCTCCAAGCAAGAACTACTCCAACAAATAAATGAGGACCTAAGCTATGTGGCTGCCTCCATGGATAGAAGTGCCCAAGCTTTCCTCAACTCTAGCCTCCAACCTCATCCTCATGCTCTCTCTCAAACTCTCCAAGTGAACACATGAGTGAATGAGCTCTCCTTTTCCCTTTGCACCCCTCTTGAACCTCCATAAGGAAACCTTAAATATGGACGGATGAGATCATCCCATCTCATGTCCAATCAAAGGCTGAGATCATCCCATAATAATCTCACTCTCAAACCCACTTTGGGTTAAGTTCCCTAAGTTGACTTTATGTCTCCTAATTCACCCACAAAGTGAATTAATAGTCATTTAGGCCAAAATGACCAAATTTCACTTTTGACTTAAATCTCCTAAGTCAAAGTGAAATTAGACATAAAGTACAAGGCACAAAGTACATAGTACTTCCCACATGTGTTTAGGAGCTCACAAACACATGGGGAACACTTCTCAATGTACATAATCTCAACACAATGTAGATAAATGGTTTTGCTTTTATGCGATTAATTTAATGACAAACAAATAAATCAAATGCCTTGTGGAGTCGGAAAGATGGATGGAAGAAAGTGAGTAGGGTGGATGAAAGATCCAATTCCTATTGCTTAAGCTCTATCAAAAATGAAATTAAAAGCGAGTAAGAGTCTACGTAAATTATAGAAATTCTTACACGAAGAACAAGAGATAGTTGCCAAAGAATTGCTTGATTGTCTTTATTACCAAGGGTTGTAGGAAGAAGAATGTCCCTAATAGGTCTAAACAAGAAAGAACTCCCTAAGTACAATCGTCCTTGGATGAGTGGGATAGGTACAATCATGATGCCACAAAGAAGTCCACAACTATCATAGGTACTATATGCGAGCTCTCAATATCACTCTCTCAAGAAAGAATAAGCAAAGAAGGTAGCAAGGCAATAATCAACAAGCTTCGGTGATTAAATCACTCACAAAAACTAGACCCGTTCCTCTTCATAACTTGTACATTATATAGAAGGAGCGAATGAGAATATGAGAGAATAGCTAAAGATAGAGCAGAAGTAAAAACATAACTTGTACAATATATAGATGGAGAGAATGAGAATATGAAAGAATAGATAAATATAGAGGAGAAGTAAGAACATAAAATCCAAGTATAGTGCTCCTCTTTTGAGAGAAAATAGCATGTGTGTAAAGATTCTCCTCCAAAGTTTACCCTCCTTCCATAGTAGGCACCTGCAAGAGAAAATATACTTGTATATGGCTAATTTATTCTTTTAATGCACTTTTCTTTATGCCTAAAATAGGTCCTACGAATTTATCAAGGAGAGAATCTCCTAAAATTAAGCCTTTAATTATGGAATAGGTGAGGATCAATAATAGTACGGTAGGGGATAGGCTAATTTTAGAAAGGAGAAAATTTAAAATTAGGATAGCTTTTTTAAATAGGGCACACTGCTTTCTAGGTAAAAATAACAATGTAGGTTCATAAAAATAGCATGAAAGGCTCCTCTAGGCCAAGTGCTCCCCAGGTAAGGTCACATGAAAGCCTCTCAAGGTTCTTAATGTTCCAAAATAGCAAGTACACCTCATGTCGATCCACCAAGACCCTCTTGACCATGCCAAAACACAATTGGTCCTTAAAAGTTCGAAGTACTCAGGATGGTTTGAAATTGGACACTAGCAGTTCATGCCATATTGGGTACCCAAAAGTCTAGTCAACCCTATTAAAAATAGCACCGCTAAAAATAGCCTAACCTTTGAATCAGCTGAAACTCAAACCATAGGCAAATCTCCCAATTGGGCCTTCAAATATGTAATCATTCTATCAATTGGACCACTTTAGACACTGCTAAAAATAACTTCTCAGATTTGTTAGAATTTTGAACTCCATGCACATCTCTTCAAAGGGTATCCATATCTATGATGAGATCTCGAAGAAAATAAGCCTATAAAAGCCAACTTGATCATACCCATCGAAATCTTTGACCTCCAATACTTTCTCTGGATACCACAGTGTGAAGATTTAAATAGGTCCTAACAGGCTGCCAACTAGGTCTGTCTTTGACCTCAAGTTGGCTCTAAGTTTCAGCTGTCAAACAAGTCTTTGCTGCTGTTTTATAACAGCAAACAGTTAAGGAACTTTACTGCTGTTTTGTTCCAGTTACATAAGCTTTTAAGGTGCTCTAGCATGTAGTTTTAGTAGCCAATAGGTTAGTACATGCATGCCTTAAATATGTAACACACCTCAAGATCTTTACAACTGAAATAATGCTGTTCTAAACTCTAGCATACATGAAAATGGACACAAAGGTTTTTAGTCAACATGACCCTGGACAAAACCCCCTAGGGAAAACCAATTTGGAATATAAGTCTATATATGTGATGTAAAGAATGTGAGATACAACAAGTACTTGAAACAAATGAACCTGATACAATGGCAGCCCCTCTCAAGCTGCTATACAAGTCCAAGAAGGAAGATGCGCCCAAGCATGGTGCGCCCTTCTCAAATGTTGCCCAATCTCACTGAAAGCTTGCACCCTTGCTCCTTGAACCTCTGATGAAGAAACCATTGCACACAACCCTGAACAAGTGTGCTACCTCTTCAGCAAAACTGTCCTCAAGGCAGTTTGACAAGTGCAAGCCCTCCTCCTATAGTGCGCCCTCCTCCAAGCAAGCATCCACACCTCAAAACAATGGAAGCCAAAGCCTCCTAGACCCCTTCATGGAAGGAGGCGCCCTTGAAACCCTCATCCAATGTTTCCATCTTTATCTCCATAGCTCTACTCTTCCACTCCAAGTGAATATAAGAGTGAATGAGCCTCTCTTGGCCCTATGCGCCCTTCTTGAACCTCCATAAGGAAACCTAAAAGATGGATGGATGAGATCACTCCATCCCATCTCTAATCAAAGGTTGAGATCTTCCCACAATAATCTCACTCGCAAACCCACTTTGGGTTAAGTTCCCCAAGTTCACTTTATGTCTCCTAATTCACCCACAAAGTGAATTAATAGTCACTTTAGGCTAAAATGACCAAATTTCACTTTTGACTTAAATCTCCCAAGTCAAAGTGAAATTAGACATAAAGTACAAGGTGCATAGTACCAAAGTATTTCCCACTTGTGGTTAGAGACTCAAAACCACAATGGCACACTTCCCAAGGTACACAAATCTCAACACTCCCTCTTACTGAGGAAAGTGTTTCTCACCAAGCCCATCTTGTCTCTGAAGTAGACATGTTTGCCCCTTGGAAGGGCCTTGGTGAGAATATCTGCAATCTGCTCATCAGTCATTATATACTGTAACTGTACTGCCCCTCTCTGAACCCAATCTCTGATGAAGTGGTATTTGATCTCTATATGCTTCGATTGGTCATGGAAAAATGGATTCTCAGAGAGTTTGATACAACTCCGATTATCGTAGTGAATGACGGTCGAAGGCAACTCCTGACCAAATAATCCTACCGGCATCTAACGAAGCCAAATTGCTTCGCAATTGGCCTGACTGGCCGCCATATACTCTGCCTCGGCGGAACTAAAAGCAACTGAGCTCTATTTTCGGTTGTACCAGGAAACAAGTCCTGACCCCAACCCAAAACAACACCCCGAGGTGCTCTTCTTGTCAATAGCACACCCTGCCCAGTTTGAGTCTGTGTAGCCAACCAAACTGATTCCATCACCTATGATATAGTTCAGGCCATAATGAACTAACCCTGCAATGTACCTGAACACATGTTTTGCCCCAATCTAGTGAACACTCCTCGATTCTACCATATGCTGGCCGAGAGTGTTCACGACAAAAAAAATATCTGGTCGAGTGTTGACCAGATACATCGGTGAACCGATCAACTGTCTATAAACTGTAGCATCCACCAACTGGGAATCTGAAGTGCTAAGCTTCTTCCAGTTGGTGACCATGGGAGTAGACATATGCCTAAAGTCCTCCATCTAAAACCTGCTCAGAATATCTGCATCATACTTCCCCTGTCTAAGGAAGATGTGATCCTCCTCCTGCCATACCTCCATACCCAGAAAATAGTGCATCAACCCGATGTCACTCATCTCAAACTCTGAGGCAAGTCCCAGCTTGCACTAAGCTATGAGATCCTCTGCACCTGTGATGAACAAGTCATCCACATACAAAATGAGAATGAGCATGTCTTCACCTCTAATGATGTAATAGAGGTTAGGATCGACATCGCTCTTCTAAAACCCTATCTGAAGCAAGTATGTGTCAATACGTGAATACCAAGCTCTGGGAGCTTGCTTCAGACCATATAGTGCCTTTCTTAAAAGGCACACATGAGACTCCCTCTCACTCAAGGCTGTTGGGAGCGCGGAGCGGGAGCGGGAGCGGGAAGCACATATTTTCAAAAATCTCCGGGAGCGGGAGCGTTTTTTATATAATACATAAAAAATATATATTTTGATGCATATATATATATATATATATATATATATATATAAAACATACAGAATGTTGAATCAATTGCAAAAAACATGAAAACATAGATATAAGATCATTTAACTAATTGATTAGTGATGAATCGATAATCATTAAAGCATCAACCATTTAGTACATCGGACATCCTACATAGTACATAGCATACTACACATATAACATCAATCATAAACATATGTGGGACTCAACATTAAAGCATCATAAGTTATAACATCAATCATAAAAGCATC
>ML779472.1:265757-288392 GCA_009831015.1 Picea engelmannii
AAATGAAAGGAACCTAATGCATATATAAGAAGGTTATAACAATCAAATATGACACATACCATGATACCTCGGACCAATTACCTCATGGAGCAAGAGTCCTCTCCGATGCAAGCCCAGGCCGGTGGTGATGGAAGCTGCTACTGATGACAGGACAAGTCTGGTGGAGAAGAAGAAAGATGGGCCCTCCAGGGCCATGCTCAAGTCAATCCGCTCTCGGTACTCCATGTCTGGGACCATGTGGGCCTTGAGACATGATCTCCTAGTTATCCCATGATATCGGGGATAACAGTCCACATGGCAGTCCTAAATTTTTCATTCATTAACTTTTTTATTTCTTCCTTGGTGTTAGGAAATTCATGCAACTTGATATTCCACTTACTCAACCACTTTTTATTTTGCTTCATCCAAGTTTTCTTCCTACGGTCTAACTCCTCCCCCATAGCTAATTTGGGCCAGCATTGGTTATCCATGTTTTCCACCTTCTATAAATAACTTATTAATTTTGTTATCGCTGTTGCCTGCAACGGAAAAGTACTTGTTTCAGCTAAAAAAATTTCATACGGGACTGTGGCTTTAACTTTGAGATTGTTAATAATTAATTGCTTCTGAATTCTTTCTAGCTGTCTCCATCTGCAAGTTGACATGCTGCTTCCCCATATTTCACAACCATAGAGAACAACCGGTGTAACCAACAAACCAAAGAGTGAAAATACCCCGCGGGCACCATCAGCCGGCAGGTTGGAGAGGCCGACAACTGTTGCATGAACATAGATCAATAAAGTAATACATATCATTATTTAATTAAAATTGATGCTATTCGAAAAATTAACATAAACATCGGGGGCCAAACTCCAGATTACACTGCGCCTGGGTTTTAAATTCGTGCGTTAAGCAAATATTACAGTGCCATTCGTGCATTAACCGAGTGTTAATTTATTAATACAAACATCGGGGGGTAAAGAATCTGGATCCTACTAGATTGATTTATAAACATCGGGGGCTAAACCATTCGGATTACACCACGCGAACGCTTCAAATTTGCTCGTTATTAGAGTAACAGTGCCACAGAGCAGATTAATTTATTAATATAAATATTGGGGGGTAACCATCCGGATTACACCACGCGGACGCTTCAAAATTGCACGTTATTAGAGTAACAGTGCCACAGAGCGGATCCTGGCAGATCTGGATCCAAATCCGTATCCGATCCGGGGATCCAGCCCCTCGGCCCCATGGATCCGGTAACATAGGATTTTACTATTTGGCACACCATGACTACCATAAGGTACACCACATAATATATCTTGATCATTACACCTCAGGACATAGACATTTAGTGATCTGGTATCCATTTCCCAGTAGCAATCTTGATCATCATACCTTTTTTTAAGGATACATTGACGAACATTTCAGGCTTTCAGTGATCAAGATTCTATCAGCCACTGTCCTTTCAAAAAACTACAAAAGTACTGACAGGACATAGACATAAAACAGTCTTCCAGAGAGAGGACCCCATAGTATCAAAAACGTATTATAATTATCCAATGCTTCCAGAAGAAACAGCAAAGACGAGGTCATGAAGACCAAACAGTAACAACCTGCGATCAAAACAAACAGAACCACAGTGCCTCGGAGCCACAGTGACAATGTCAAGTTTTGTTTATATCCAGTCATTGTGCTAACATAAGAGCGTTTCTCATGCCCACTTTACTGAAACTACAAATCTATCTGAAAGGCAATCAATACCTGAGGTAGTTGTGTAGTGACTCAAAGTTTTAGTTTTAGAGCAAGTGAGAAAGTGAAAGTATAAAAATTCTATGTGGTATAAAGAAAAATCTGAAAGTAGTGCAAAGTTCCAGTGCTAAAACTCTCTGCATTATTTTGATCACAAATAGAGATGAGTGTCCATCTCTAAGGAAATTCTAATGGTGAATTGGATTTTCTCTCCACCAACCAGGAGTAGTGGCATTGTTTCAGCAGGTAGACCTTACTAGGCATATGATCTACTTGCTATGTTGCTTGTACACAAACTTCCTTCAATGGATGGTTGAAATCAGCATCTTGGAAGTTGGACCTTGTAACTCATTCTGTGTTCCTTATAGTTTTTTTCCCAGTTTGTTTTTGGGCAATTGGAACTTCCCTTGCTACTAGAATGTATGCTTCGATAATACTGCATTATAGAGATGAGTGTCCATCTACTTTTTCCCAGTTTGTTTTTGGGCAAATAGAGATGAGTGTCCATCTCTAAGGAAATTCTAATGGTGAATTGGATTTTCTCTCCACCAACCAGGAGTAGTGGCATTGTTTCAGCAGGTAGACCTTACTAGGCATATGATCTACTTGCTATGTTGCTTGTACACAAACTTCCTTCAATGGATGGTTGAAATCAGCATCTTGGAAGTTGGACCTTGTAACTCATTCTGTGTTCCTTATAGTTTTTTTCCCAGTTTGTTTTTGGGCAATTGGAACTTCCCTTGCTACTAGAATGTATACTTCGATAATACTGCATCCATTTGCAAAGCATGCTGAGAGATGGTATCTTGTACTTCGTGTGGATTGGATTTGATTATGGATGCTGATGCAAGCTTTAGATTTTAACAAATTTGCTCTCAATCTTAGATGGACACTGCCAAAATGAGTAATTGCTTATGATAAAATGAGCTGAAATGAAGATTACTTTGATTTTGCAACATTTTCATGGAAACTCTTGCTAGATGGGGATGATGTAATCAAAGAAATAAGGTGGACAATTCAAAGATATTTCTACAATAAGAATCTCCCCATCAGGTACTTATTCAGGTCACTCTTTCATAGACAGATGCCTCTACTTCCTCAGAGGAAGATTTCAAATGTTAGATGTTCTACATAGTACATACCCAATTCAAGTAGCAAATGAAGAAGCATATTGTTTTCTGTAGAGATGCAACAGTATAGTTAAAGTTAAAACTTAAAAGCCCTTTGGATCTCCATAACGAATCTTTGATGATTCTTCATTTACTGCTGGCTAGATTCCATTGAAGGACCTAGATTCTTAAAATATATGTCGATTGTTTTTGTTTTTAAAGTTATATTTATTGAGAATTCTTACTGCAAGTACCTACCTGCTTTCCTACTTTAGCAGGAACCTTCTGCTATGTTCCATACTAATACTCACTTTTATCCTTATATTGGATCTATTTTGTAACCACTAACTAATCTGCAAAATTTGTGTTCGATTGAAAATTAGGTTTAGGATTCTACTAATAAAGCCACGTTATGACAGTTCTAAATATTTATTTTTCTGTTCAAGGTATCCTAGAGTTTAAGTATCAAAGATATTAATAATAATTTCTATTTCATCGCAATTTCACCCCTTGTTTAATTTGGAAAGACAACTTTACAGAATTGTAAATGCAATATATGCAGTTCTTGACTTTTGGGTGTTTTTAGTCTTTCATAATATGTTTTTTTTGTGAATTTGGTAGGTTTGACATTAAAATTGCTGCAGCTGTTGCTGAAGAAACACAGCTACCATTTCTTACAGCTGAGAACAAGTTTGAAGCTTTGGTACGTAAAAAGCTTTTTTTGGATAATCATTGCCTTTTATTTTAATAACTATATTTTAATATTTTAAAGATTTGATACAATGTAAGAATTGCCAAGAAATGCCTTCTTCAGTAGCTTGGGATGCTAGTTTGTTTGCTTCTTTTTGCTTATTGATTTGTCTGAGATTATAGGGTGCTGAAACACATGAAATTACTGTCTTGAGGCTAATTCCTTAACTCTTAAGGCTACTTGTGAATTTAGTTATCAAATGATGATAAGAAGGCATGCACATGTATGTGGCATAAGCTATTTTTTAATTGGATATTCTGTTGAGGTCTAGGGATGATACGAGAATAAGGATCAGTGGTTTTGTTTTCTTTTACCGTAAATAATATCTTACATGTATTATTCATTTCTATCAAGTGCTTTAAGACTTCTATCAAGGATATATGATCTCTTCAAAATGAGAATTAGAAATATGAATGATGTAATGACGTTGTCAACATTATACTTGTCAAGACGTTAGGATTTGAAATTGTCATTAAACTCTTTCCTGCATATCATGGCAATAGTCATAGAACTTGCAGAAGCTTGAGGAGTTTTGGCGAGTTGACTTGGCTTGGTGTTTTGTGAATAAGTCATTTGGAATTCACAAGATTAGTTGGTCAAATTCCAGATTCAACTAGTCTTGACTCACTTGACGAGTCTGCTGAATGCTCACCAAGGCTTGCAAAATTCAGTTTGTTGGAGAAACTTTGTGGCTGGATTTGAAAAGAAAAACCATTTATTTTCTTGTTTTCAATGTTTCTTCATGCTTTGTGTGAGGGTTTGAATGCTCCAGAAAAATTACACAGTTTTCTGTGGTTGGATTTATGCCTTTTCAATCATTTGCAATCGTTTAGGAAAGGGAAAAACGCCGTGGAGTAGAATAGCTAAATTTACAGGCTTGTGCAGCATTTGTTTTTTACAAGGAATGGGGCACTTGGGAGCTGATTCAGCACCACAAGAGCTATTTTAAAGAAGGACATGTAATATTGATGATATGTTGAGCAATATTTATCAGTGTTTTTCCCATAAAGACAAAATCAACCTATTGCCATTGCACCAAAGTTTCTCATAATTTGATAAAGCCCCAAAACATTTCAAAACGGTGAAGGAAAGGGATGTTTTTTTTCTTTTGGTTTTTCAAGGACCTTGGGAGAAAGGTCTTATCTACTGCCTTGCTAAAATCACTGTTCATCACGTTATGACTTGTCCATTTTACAAAAGTACCTATACATCTTACCTATCAATGTCAAACGAATCTAGATTGCATCACGACTTCCAGAACTAAAATACAAAATGGACTTTGAGATAGGGCAAGGTTTATCTTCTTTTATTAACAACAATGCTAGCCCTATTGCTAGTGCTTGACATTTTGTAAGTTCAGGCCCCTTTTGTTGAAGAAGCAAACAATGAGCTCCAACTTTATTAAATGTACTTTTATAATGTGTTAGCAGATTTTGCTCTACTTGTTAGTAACATGATGTGTGACCAATATGTAACTAGCAAACTTAAGGCAATCTCGGGTGGGTAAACCACCATAATGGGTCTATAGCATTATTAATATTTTAATTTTTATATGAAGTCCACGGGTGTGTGGTCTAGCAAGCAGCGAGCTGATCGGGCTTGTATTAACACGAAGACCCGGGTTCAAAACCCCCCGAGCTAGGTGATTTTGACAACATAGAAACATCCCTCATAGTGCGGAAGCTTAGCTAAAGGACAATTGTAAGTTTCTATAAGCATCATTTCCCCAAAAATATTTTGTTTGAGAGGTGTGTTTGAGAGAAAGATTCAATGACCTATCACACGCTAGCCTTTTGTTGTATTCTTGTGGCATTTGTATTATACTATTATCTGTTCTCTTCACTCATATTTATCTTGAATGTGCATATACATCTGAAATCAAACATCTCTCTAATTCCCCCTACTTCTAGTGGTGCTGATACTTTTGTTGTTCTCCATACCCAATCTGATTCTCAACCTATTTTGGGGAGTAAAATTGGATGCAAAAATTTGATAAGCAAAGAAAGCTATTGAGATCATAAGATAGCGGATCTATGGTGAAAACTTCAACAAACCCTAATCTAGTACAGCATAAAAATATGACAGCACTTCAATAATGATCATCATAGAGATGAACCCATACCATCTGCATGAAAGAGAAATCCGACACCAAAGAAAGCAGATTGCTGTCCAACACAAGTACTCATTAGAGGAGCACTATAGGTAAGCTTACCTTTAGGCCTTGTTACCACACAATCTGTCATTAAGAACATGCAAAAGTCCCAAGCACTTGGATGATAGATTTAGGTAACTAGGGGGTTAGCCACTGTCACCTCACCGACTCCCCTCTACTCTTCAGGCCGACTATCCTCCGGCTCAAGGAAGGCTTCCCTAAATAGGATTGCTGGAGATTAAAGCTATGAAATGCAAGGTGATATGAAGAGTTATTTCCAGCAAAACAGGGTCATAGAAACTGCAGAAAATAAAATGGATGGTAGGGCTGGAGATTAGTGCCTAATCCATTGGGCGAATGGGGTCAAAACAAGGTTCAAATGGGAGGTTGTTATACAGATGGAAAGATGATCACATCGCTGAAAAGTACAAGCTGCATGAATTCCTTCGTTGATGCCTTAAATTGCAAAAATATATTAAGGGATAGCACTAGAGTAGATACCATCCAACACTCAAGGAAATTACAGCAATCAGGAACAATGTCAAGGTGCATTCATCCAAAAGTAGAGAAAGAGATGCAAGCATGAGCACTTGCCACTACCCCAATGACAACTTAATATGAAAATGGAAGGAGTATACCGGATTCTTACTCCTTGAGCATATGTCTAAGTATTTCAACAAATAAGAGAAATAGCCAAAAGAAATACAAACAATCTCACCCAAAATGTAGTTGCAGAACCTCCAAAACACATCCAACAGATTTGTCATTAAGCTGCAAGGGAGAGAAGTCCCGCAAATCCAACCATGCCCAAAAAAGTGAGGGAGCTGCTCTTTAAATAGAGTCTTTAGCACAACATCTTACAATAAAAACATAACATTTTCTTTATTCTAGAAAGTGTTGGAAGTTTTTTTCACTCAATGTGATCTATTGATGCATTGACCTCCTCAAAGGTGTAGCAATGCATCCCCATAATGAAAGGTCAATGCTCCATACGTTGGGTGCATGTGATCGAAGCTAATGATATTTTTTATTTTTGGTATTGCTTCTTCATCAAATTTAGCTGTTTCGATTCTGATTTTATTGGGTCGTCTCGTTTTACCTTGATTTCTTTCAATATTTGTGGCTAATGGGTCCAGACTTACTCGAGGATTTACGTAAGTTAAGGATTCTACTAGTAACTCATCTAATCTTTTACTTAGTCGACCAATTCTTTCTCTATGCTCATTAGATATCCTTGATGATTTGTCCTTGTTGTTGTTTCCCTTTCTTATTATGTCTAGCCATCGTCTTTCATAAACTTCTATTAACTTGTCACTTCTGTCATGCAATAATTTTGGTGTCTCTTCTATTAGTTTGTCAATTTTTTCCTCTAATTCTTTTTGTGACTTCTCGATCTTATCCATAAGTTGCGTTGTGCTATTGGCTTCATCTTCATAATGGTGAGCCTTTGATTGTATGTCTTTATTGCTCACCATTTTGGTAGTGGCCTTCTTTTTTGCAGGACCCACTTTAATTTAACTTATATATTCTCGTTCTACCTTATGTATATGAACTTTACATTAAATGTGTGTGTGTAAATTGATGAGACATAGGGTTGCGACTTTAAGAGTTGACCCTTAATTTTTTTAAAAATTGTGGACGCCCGTGTTTAGTTGTGATTCAAAAAGGAAACTAAGTCGTTGTCGTGTATGGACGAAAGAGGATTAACTGTGGGTACGAATGAAAGAGAATTGGTGGTAGTACAAAAATGACATTGGTATTGGCGTACATATGAGATTGTGTACATAAGATTACGTTGTTAGAATGGATGTACAAATGCGACTGTGTATGGAAAATTATGGCATTGGTATGGATGTATGGATGCGGTTGTGTACAAAAGATGGTGGCTACATATTGGTTGAGGAATTTAACCCACAAATTGGCCAAGAATTTGTCTTTGATATTAAATGGAATAAATATTGCCTATTTATTGCGAGGATGACGAGTATATCTACAATTACATAATAAAACATTGAATGCCATGAATGATAATTACAATGACCCTTGTGATGGTGTATAAATATATATTGAGTGGTCATGAGGTGAAGGGGTGTGACCCTTGATGTTTCACTAAGCTAATTATTATTATTATGTTTGTTACAGTGTCTCAAAAATATTAGAAAGATTCCTTCTAGTTGAAAAGGTTGTTGCTGAAGTAGAGATGACCAGATGATGGATTGGAAAAGGTGGAGTGTCCTATGATGTCCCAATTTTCCTAAAAATTGGGAAGGTGGACGATAAACCTCTAGGGCCTTTTAAGTTTAACTCATATTAGCTCAAGGAATTCCGAGAGTGGTTCAAAATTAATGGAAGCAATATAATGAGGCCCTTTAGGACACTGCTATGTTTCAATTCAATGATAACCTAAGAAGAGTAAATAAGAAAACAATTGAATGGGCCAAGGTAAAGTACAATGACTCCCAAAAGTAGATTCGGGAATTGGAAGAGAGATATCAAGCATATTCAAGGAATGTTTAAGTCAAATTTTTTAGAAAGAAGATCAAAGATCTATTAAGAGTTTAGAATCCATTAAAAAAAGCAGATGGAATGGGAGAAATCCAAAAGTCACCAAAAGTATAGAGGTATATGGCTGGCCCAAGGAGATGAGAACACAAGATTCTTCCACAACTATGTGAAGATGAGAAAGAACTCAAACGCTATATGGAGCAAAAAAAATGGAGAGGGTCATTAGGTCACACCATGATCAATGAAATCACTCAAGTAAGCACTAATAATTTCCAAAATCTATTCAAGTAACCAATAAGAGCTAATAGAGCATAAATAGAATAATTTCCGAAAGCTATTCAAGTAACCAATATGAGCTAATAAAGCACAAATAGTTAAGCTTTCTACCTACTTCCAAAGAGCAAGGTCCTCATCACCCAAAACTGACTGCTGCTGCTGCTGTCTAGAAGCCTCTGCGACTAGTCTAGTCTCCTCCTGGACGAAGTCATCCCAAATCCTCTCCCATGTAGGCATAACCTCCCTGGCAACAATGCCGCGTACGAATGGACCCCATGGTTTGGTAAAGCTGTTTAAAGCTGTCCTCACCATAGTGTTGAGATCCACCACCTCTTCTGCTCCAAGCTCGTCTTTGATCTGGGTGTATCTACCAAGGAATGAAGTATCGACTCATCCTCGAGCATGCGAATGCCCCTCAGTCGATCATGAAGAACCAACTTTCGGTTCTCATTAGAGCTCTCGTACAACTTGCATAGAGATGCCCACATCTCCCATGCATAAGTCTTCCCAGTCCAGTGGGGAATAATGTGATCTCTCACAACATCACAAATGGTCCTTTTTGCCTTGTTGTTCCTCTTCCTGAAATCTGCCAACAAGACTGGGGCAGTGACAGGAAGAACGGGAACAACCGCCTCAACTATATGCCATAGTTCGAGGTCCTCTAAGACAAAGACGATCCTCGCCTTCCAAGGCGACCAATTGCTAGCCCCGGCTAACATGTCCTCAACATGCATCTGAGATACTGACATGTCTGTCAAACTGCGCTCACTCTGATGCTCCAAATGCAAAGGAACGCTGCCTCATTCCTGTCAACACAGGTGTGAAAAGAGGCAAGCGAAACCCCGACCTCACTCCTAGCAAATAGGTGTGAAAAGAAGTCGTACACTACAGCCTCACTCCTGTCCACGCAGGTGTGAAAAGAGGCTGTCCACAAGTGTCAAAAATCAGCCCAACAAATCTGCCCACAACTGTCCACAAACATTGTCAACTAGCTGTCCAAAATCTGCCCTGAGCTGTCCAACTGGCACTGAATGAGAGGTACCTTCAGATCTTAAGTTTACCCACTGTTTTGGACTGAAAACTTGCTGTCCAAAACAACCAACAAATCTGATATTAAACCTCACAAAACTGCCCACAAAAGTGTTCCAAAATCAACAAGTCTAGGCCACCTTTGGCTCTGATACCATATAGATTTTCCGAGGTCCTATGAGGCTGCCACCTAAGGTCTGTCCTCGACCTTAGTATGGCTCTAAGTTTCAACTGTGTGGCTGTCTTTTCTTGCTGTTTTAGGACAGCAAACAGTCACCCAACTTTCTGCTCAATATTTGATGGTTAAGTGCTCTTTTAAGGTGCCCTTGCAAGTGTTTTCTTTACTCAATGTTAGCACATGCATACTACATTAAAACACATATCACTACCTCTAGATCTTGAACTTTAAAATGCTGATCTACACTTCTAAGCATGCATAAATTTGACATAGGTATTTTTGGTCAACATGACCCTGGATAAAACCCTCCCGGGGAAAACCAGTTTGGGATATATGTCTATAAATGAGGAGAATAGATGGTGGAATACAACAAGTACAAAACATAGATGAACCTGTTACAATCGCAGCTTGTCTCAAGCTGAAATACAAGTCCAAACTCAGCAGGTGCGCCCTAGCATGGTTCGACCCTCATAAATGCTACCAAATCCACCATAACTGCTCCAGATGCAAGCCGTGAGCTCAGAATGGAAAACCCCTCCACAGGAATGAAGCTCTGCTGTGTGGCCTCCCTCTGCAACTGATCCCACTGCAATCTGATAGGTGTAAGACCTCCCCACTACTTATGCGCCCTCCTCAA
Organism: Picea engelmannii; assembly: GCA_009831015.1. Classification (NCBI taxonomy): domain Eukaryota; kingdom Viridiplantae; phylum Streptophyta; class Pinopsida; order Pinales; family Pinaceae; genus Picea; species Picea engelmannii. The sequence goes on from ML779472.1 coordinate 276,129, forward strand.
CAAGTGCGCCCTCCACAGTAATGAATGCTCCTCAGTAAATAAACAAAGCTTTGTGCTAGATGCATGCGCCCAAGATATCCTCACCCAATGCAAATGTTCTCATCCTCTTTCCCTTCTCCAAGCTCCTTTGGGTAACATACAAGTGAGTGAGCTCTCCTTTGCCCCTTGCGCCCTCCTTTAGGAAGCATAAGGAAACCTAAAAGATGGGTGGATGAGATCATCTCATCTCATCCCTAATCAATGGTTGAGATCATCTCAACTAAATCTCAAACCAAAACCCACTTTACTTAAGTTTCCATAGTTTCCACTTTATGTCTATTAATTCACCCACTTTGTGAATTAATTGTAACTTTAGGCTAAAATGACCAAATTTCACTTTTGACTTAAATCTCCTAAGTCAAAGTGAAGTTAGACACAAAGTACATAGTACACGGGTAATAGTCTCCCCCTTTGTGCTTAGAGACTCATAAGCACATGGGGACCACTTTCCAAGGTACCCAAATCTCAGCAGTTCATCCAAAAGAGTCAAATGTCATAATACCTCATCAATGTCTTACCATTGTGAGGGCTATATCATCCTAGAATAATTTCCAAAGGCGAAGTGCTCTCTCATTGATGATGAGCAAATACACCAATAATGACACCATAATGCTAAAAAATCCATGTGAAGATACCATCAAAATATACCCATCTATAAGCATTATAGTGGAATGACCAAGGAACAAATATGTAAAAAGGTGCCAAGCAAGGGTAGTGCTCTACTCCATGAAGTAAGCAACCACTCAAATTATGCCACATCATTGCCAAACTGTCATTATCCACTAAGGTGCTCCATCATTAAGCCAAGGTACATCAATAATAAACCGTCGAAAAATTCCTCTCCTGATGTGCTCTATGTGTTAGCAACAATAAGCAAGCAAATTTGCAAAAGAACAACTCTCGTCAGGACACCTCAACACCCACCAATGGTGGTTGACAATGTCACAAGGGAAATGTTGAGGAAAGTATGTGCACCAACAATAATGGCCTTGTGTCCAACAAAGCTCCATTAGTTTCATCTTGCAAACCTCTGACACGTGTGTTGAAAATCACAAGTATGTCTCAAGTGTGATGAAAATCACAAGTGTAAGTCCTCATACAATATGAGGGGTAACAATTGTCTCCAACATGGGGACATGTGCTTTGGCAATGGATTGCATGAGAACATCAGAATTTGTAAGTCCATGGGAATACTTTGCCAACAAGTGAGCAAAACATGTGGCGAGATGGGTCCACAGTCACATCTTGAAACCCCATATACAATCCAAAATTCCTATCAATACTATAATTGGCTTTACAAAGCAAGGTGTAAGCCAAACATGCCAAAGGAACATCAAATAAAACCTAATGCTCATGTATGTTGATCTTATTCTTCCCACCCTACTCAGATAAAAAATATAAGAGCTAGGTCAAATCGTAAAGCCAATGAAACCATTGAATCATCTCTTCAATGCCATGAGATTTCCTCGTGTTTGTTCACAAACCAAAACAAAGAGACATCAAAATAAAGTGAACATACGCTGGAAACTCCATGACGAGAAGGCTGAAATCTGAAGTGGGCTCATGCAAATGAGAAAGAACACCAAAATCTCACCAAGAGTAGTGTGTTCCGCTGCAATATTTGGATAGGGCTGGTGTAATAATCATCATTGAAATAAACACAGGACAACCCCACATCACACCGTGAAGCATCATCCACATTACCCTCAAGCAATAAGGGTTTAGGCGGCCCCAAAAATCTGTAATAATTTTCTTTGCTGTTGTCTAACAAACATGTAGATGTAATATGAAACAAGAAATTTTCCATATCATTTCATATGATTGTTTAGGGGCAAAAGATTGCAATTAGGGATTTTCTACCATTTCAAATTACTCAAGTACCTAGGCTTCCAATTGAAGGCGAATGAATTGAAGAAAACTGAGGTCCTATCAGGCTGCCAACTAAGGTCTGTCCTTGACCTTGAAATTGGCTCTAAGTTTCAATCTTCAAAACTGTCCTTTGCTGTTTTAGGACAACAAAGAGTTTAGTAACTTTCTGCCCATAGTTTTTGTAGGTTAAGTTTTCTTTGAGGTGCCCTTGCAAGTGTTTTCGTAACCCAAAGTTAGCACATGCAATATAACTCAAAACAAGTAACACTTTCTCTAGATCTTAACAACACAAGTAAGCTGATCTACACTCTAGCATGAAATGAACACAGGTATTTTTGGTCAACATGACCCTGGATAAAACCCCCCAGGGAAAACCAGTTTGGAATGGAAGTATATATATAAGTGGTGTCTAAAGCATGAGATACAACAAGTACATGAAACAAATGAACCTGATACAAGGCAACCCCTCTCAAGCTGCTATACAAGTCCAAGAAGGTGAATGCACCCAAGCATGGTGCACCCTTCTCCTTTGTTACTCAATCCCACTCTAGCCTTGCTCCCTTGCTGCTCAAAGGCTTGTAGAAGAAACCCTTGCACACAAATCTTCCCTTGTGTGCTACCTCTCCAACAAGACACTCCAATCAACAATCTGACAAATAGAAGACCTCCTTGCTAGGTGTGCGCCCTCCTCCTATAGTGCGCCCTCCTCCAAGCAAGCATGAACACCACAAATAAATGGAAGCCAAAGCCTCCTAGAGCTCTCCATGAAAGGAAGTGCCCCTTGCTGCCCTCTTCCTTTGCTTCCATTCCGACCTCCATTGCTCTCCTCTTCCTCTCCAAGTGAACAAAAGAGTGAGTGAGCCTCCTTTTGCCCTATGTGCCCCTCTTAAGGAATCATAAGGAAACCTAAAAAGATCAATGGTTAGGATCACTCCAAGCCATATCTAATCCATGGTTGAGATCTCTCAAAAAGAATCTCAACTCAAAACCCACTTTGGGTTAAGTTTCCATAGTTCACTTTATGCCCCTCAATTCACCCACAAAGTGAATTAATAGTCACTTTTCACTCAAGTGACAAATTTCACCCTTTTGACTTAGGAAAATGTCAAAGTGAAATTAGACATAAAGTATAAGGCACAATGGGTCAAATATTTCCCCCTTGTGGTTAGAGGCTCCAAACCACAAGGGAACCACTTCCCGAAGTACACCAAAGCTCAACACTCCCTCTTACTGAGTAAATGTTTCTCACCAATCAATCTTGTCCTAGCTGTAGAATTCCTTGCCTCCTGGCAAGGCCTAGGTGAGTATGGATGTACCCTCTGTCTCTGATTTGCTCGACTTGTCTTGACACTGATCTGCTCAACCTTCCCTGACACTGATCTGCCGACCTGCCTCGATCTCTAGATGGAAGTCCATCTCCACCTACCTGAGATCACCTAGATCTTGGCATCTCACCAAAGATCTCTCCCTCAACATCTCACCAAAGGTCTCTAGGTCTTGGCATCTCACCAAGATCCTCTCCTTGGTCTCTTACCAAGGTCCTATACTCATGGCATGCAATATGAGTCACATCTCTTGGTATTTCACCACGAGTCTCTAGGTCTTGGCATCTCACCAAGATCCTCAACCTTGGTCTCTCACCAAGGATTTCTACCTCCTGGCATATCGCCAACGATCACTACTCTTGGCATCTCACCAAGAGTCTCTCTCTTGGCATATCACCAAGAGTATCTGGATCTTGGCATCTCACCAAGATCCTCAACTTGGCCTCTCACCAAGTGACTTCCACCTGAAGTGGATCCTGAAGCTGATCTTCCCGTCTCCATGGCCAAGTGAGGCTCAAGCCTCTGTGGTGCCCTGGTGCTCCTCCTCATCAATCTTTGATGCTCTGAAGCCTCTGCACCAACCCTCTGTCTCGACAACTCTGAAACTGAAGTTGTCCTGGGTGGACCAGTCACCCCTGAAGATGGTGTCCTCAGAAACTGAGTTTGAGCTCCCTCTGAATCAATACTCTGAGTCAGTAGGTCCTCCTCAATTCTATCTCCCCACCTGACGCTGGATGGTGTATCAGCTGACAAATAACTGATGAATGCGCACTCCCTTGCAAACTGTGCATCGAACTCCTCCTCCTCAACTATCGCTACCATACCACTCTGCTGCCTCTTCTTCTTCCTCTTGGGACATTGTTCAACATAGTGCCCCATCTCACCACAAGCAAAGCATCTCACTTTGCTTATGTCCTTCTGCCCACTGCCACTTTTTGGTGGCTGGGTCCCTCCCTTGGGACCCTGTCTCGCACCTTCTTCGATCTTCTTCTTGCCCTTTATCCAAAGAGCAAGATCCTCATCCCCCTCAGGCGTATGCTGCTGTCCGGAAGACCGAGAGTTGCACCTCAACTCCTCCTGTACGAAATCGTCCCAAAGTCTCTCCCAAGTAGGCATGACCACCCGGGCAACGATGCCTCGTACAAATGAACCCCAAGGTTTGGAAAAGCTGTTCAAAACTATCCTCACCAAAAAGTCTGGATCCACAATCTCTCCAACCGCTGCTAACTCATCTCTGATCTGAGTGAATCTACTAACTCATCTTTGATCCACAATCTCTTGGTTACATCCCAAAACAAATTATACACAAATAAGGAAAACAATTTTTAGCTTTCTCTATATTGGGAAAAAAGAGAAGGAAAGCATGGCCTTATTAGTGAGATGGGATAGATTAGCAATGCCAAAGAAGCTTGGGGGTTGGCAACTCAAGAATATATTTCACTTAGGCAAGGCATTCCCTACCAAGATTCTTTGGAGGAATTTTGGAGAAGCCTTGTGAAAGAGCATGCTAATTCAGAAGTATGTGGAGCCTCTCTCAATGGAAGAATGGATTAGATACCCTATCAAGAAGTTGTAGAATGCCTCTATTGTCTAGAAAGATTTGGTCCTCTCATTCCCATTGGTTGGCAATTGGCTCTGTTGCCCCCTTATACAAACCTGGGGTAACGTGGAAGAAATCTTCAATCCACTTGGTGTGTCCTTGGGGGCAAGTTTCGAGTCAAGGTGTTGTCACCTGATCCTCAACTCCTCCGTCTAGGCCAACTCCTAGCGAAGCCAAGGGGGGTAGTTTCTATAAAAATAATCTAAGGCTTTTACTCTACTGAAACTGAAAAGAACAACTATTCGAGAAGTTTATATTTGAAGCACAAGATATAATCAAAGCAACATAAGTTAATCAAAGGATACAGCCTGTAAAACAAACCATAAGCATTAATTATTCACCACATAACTTAAAATCAATAGATAAGCTGACAAGAAATAAATAGAGATAAACCAGTGATAGATAAAAGCAAATTGTGATCTGATGAATGTGCCGCATTAATTTTATCTTGAAAATTTTAGTTAGGGGATTTGGTGTATTTAAAAGAGTCTTTGAAACTGTGAAGTGGGGATTGAAGTCAGGGTCCCCACTCTTTGTGTGCAAAAGGTGAATGTGGCCTCTTTGTTCGTTATTCGCCAATCTTATAGACTTACCGACCGGGTGTGCCGTAGGTCCAACGAGGAGAGTTTCTCCTTGACTTAACACACTCCACCCAGGGTAGGGGTCTTAGATGAATAACACAACTTAGCGATTTTCCTAATTATACTAGCATGCGTTGCTTAAACCATTTCTGGGTCCCCAAAGCCACTTAAGCGTAGCAGTAGGATTGCATACATGGTTTAAATAACTCGGGTTTATTCCAATATCTTGCAAAAATGAAACTAGCAATTATTGTTCTAAGAAAACAAACCTAAAACTTGCAATTAATTTTAGGACTTCAATTTAGTGAGATGAGTTTATTTTATCTTTTTTATGCAAGTTGAAACTAAGAAAGCAAAAGAAACGGGACACAACCCCGAAAAACAAGAAAGGGATAAAGACACCGGTTTCCCCCCAGGGGCAGGGAAAACGACGAGGGATGAGCTTTGTGGCTCGCAAACTTTATTACAATCCTAAACTACTTTCTTTTTTTAGAGGCACTTGATCTTTATACGAGAGATCAAGGCTTACAATGCCTTTTCAAATAACAAAAATGAATCTACAAAGCTTCTGTGAGCACCAGGGGGGGGGGGTCCTGAAAGAGGTTAAACTTCAAAACTTTGGCGGAGCCTCCTCTTGTACCTATTATTTCTGCGTGAAAACAACAAGCTATTAAACCCAAAGATGGCCAAAAACACTTTTAAATTTTAGACTAGATCTAGGTAAAATGTAAAGTTCCTTAAATAATCTTTAGATCTAATCTTTTAGAGCTGCATGCAAAAGAATTAGAATGAATTTATTTGCATATGATCGACTATATTCTTGCATGCAAACAAAAACCTAAAGAAACCAATTTTTTAAATATAGAATTTGAGTGAGAGAGGAAGAGACAACTTGAAGAAATAAGACTTGGGCAATGGAGTCTTCCGGTGGATTGAGGAGGGACTATGTCTTTGAATCTTGGAATTGTGAAAGATGCAAAATAGCTCAGCCACCTTTCCAAGCAATGAGGTCCTGTATGCTTCAAACAACTTGCCAAAAGATTGTTAAATTCTGGAGCTCCGTACACATGAAATCTAGATAGCATGTAATTAAGCAAAATTTGCATGCAAATCTTTAACCGCATATATAAGGAGACAAAAAGATCTAGACAACAAACTAGTTCTAAAGATCTTTTCCTATCGGGTGACAACACCCCTTCAAAGGCCAATATCAACAATAGAAAAGCAAGTAATTACAACAACATCACCTCATAGATTTGAGCACATGACAATGATCATCCACACACTTGCACAATACACCTTCTTGAACTCCAAACTCTTTCTTCAATCTTCAAATAGCAAATAATGATACATTGTAGGTATACGTCTTCCCAAAATTCAACTAACAAATGGAGAGGGGTAGCCTTGCTTATATAGCAAAAGGGGTGACAACTCCAAAGGGAATGTGCAAGTCTAAGGAGGAGATGCGCATAGGTTAAGAGGAGTGCGCATGTAGTAGAGTGGGAGATGTATGGAGTGGATGGGAGGTGAAGGGTAGTGAAGTAGGGTGTAGAGGGAGTGAAGTGAGGACGGGCGGGAGTAAGTGGGAGTGTATCTTGAGTGAGTGGGAGTGTGAGGGCAAGTGGCAACTTTGGGATGTGCGCCCTCCCTTCAAAATGCGCCAACTGTGCAAGTGGGATCGAGTCCCTTCATTGGGATCTCCTCCATGCCATGTCACCTCAGTTGAAGTCGCCTTACCCTTTGCTAAGCTCGCATAAGCCTTTAGTCAACTGGGGACAAGGAAAAAACATGTTTCCAACATGTTCCCCAGTTTCCCTAAAAAATAGGGATTTTAATTAAATTACCCATTTTCCGTATTTTTCGAGTAAATTTCATTTTTTAGTGATAATAATCACTTTTTTGCCTCGAAAGAAGGGAAATAGGGGTTTACATGGTACTCTGGATTCAACCATAAATATGGCATTTGACAATGTTTGATGCCATATTTTTACAACTTATTGACTTACAATTAAAAAATTCCATTTTTGCGGGAATTTTATTATTTCTCTAAAACATTAAAAAAAACCTATCAAACCTAGCCGCAACTTCCATATGACTCAATTAATATGACCTAGTATGAACTCATATACATTTAAACACTAGGCATTGGTTATACCATGCCAAGGCCTAACCACCAGCACATACTCCAACTTTGGAGTCAGTGTCTGAGTGAAAAAAACTTAGAAATTATTAATTGCCCACTAAGGCAGGCAAAAAATAATTAACAAGTGAAAAAAAACACTCTAGAGTACATGCTCGTACCTAGGTCTTAGGTGGCCAATAGCCTTTTACAATATTTCATACTCGGGTCATTTATTACAATGATGGAAATGCGGAAAAAGGTGGTCTTTTGAAAGACCGGTCGAACTTTGAACTTTGACTTCTCAGCATCTGTCTACTCAGTCTTTGGCGGCTCATCTTTAATTCAACTAGTGCAAACTAGTGGATAACAGGCTCATTTGGAAAATTGGGAGTGGTCTTAAAATCCCCATTGGAATTGATCCCTGGATTGGATGTGGTGATGGGTTCAATTTGTCTACTAGACTACTAAATAACATTAGGCTCAACAATATTTTCATGTTGGTTGATGCTTAGGATCCAGTTGTTGCCACCTTTTGGAGGGATCGCTTGAAATGTATAGAAGACATGATTATTGGGAGACCAAGCTATGGAGTGTAATGGCTATGTTAAAAAGTTGACTTCTAATTTCGTAAAAATTCGTGCTGAAGAGGATTACCTAGTCTAGTCTAAAATGCCTATGGTTGGAAGTTACACAATGAGATTAGGGTACTTAGGCATGCTTTTAGAACAGTAGGAGATTGTAGGGAAGTGGTATTGGATGGTAGTGGTCCAAGCTTTGGCGCATCAAAACACCTCTAAAAACTAATCCTTTTAGGTGGATGGCTCTTTACAAAAAATTCCTTACTTGGGACGTGCTTTTGAAATGCTCATTTGAAAGCCCTAGCATGTGTCCCCTATGTAAGTGTACATTAGAGACTATATATATATATATATATCATGTGTTGGTAGGATGTCATTACTTAAAGGAGGTCTGGGTAGCATAAAAATCCTTGATAGGAGAAGGAGCATCCTAGGAAGGGGACTCAATGGAGGAAGCACCCAAATCATGGTTGGAGGATAGAAGGGTTGCAGAACATATAACACTTTTCTTAACAATTTGCTGGGCACTATGGCTAGTGAGAAATGGTATGATCTTTGAGGGCCAAAATATCTCTCCTTGACAAGTTTTCTTAAAGATTTAGTATGCCCCATGGTCACATTCATGTAGCAGGTCTCTACCTCAACCTTGCTTTCTCTTACTCATGATTTAAATTTTGATGGAAAGATTATGGAAGGATTCCTTACCTGTCTTCGGAGGATGGTGCCTAATTTGATTGTCTTCTCAACTATAATGAGAGATGGAGATGAATAGGTTGGGAACTATACTATTTGTCTTGGACGTGGATGTTCAACAAAGAAAGACGATAAGGTCAAGTAAACAATTCAAATTTTGATTATGGGTTTTTATGCTTTATTTTGTTTTATTTGGTTTCTTTCTTTCCTATTTTCTATTGGATGGAAATGTAATTTAAATCTTTATTTTTCTCATTTGTTGTAGATGTTTGGCGAAGAAATTATGGTGGGAAACCCCACTTTTATAGAGATCTTCCATTCAAGTGCTTAGCTAGACTTTTAGTGCTTTCGGTTGCGAGCACAATTGGAGTGTATTTAGAAAAATACACACAAAGAGATGTGTCGAGTTAGAATATCAACGCCTTAATGATATGGCCTAAGTCTACTACAATCTTTAGCGATGGGTTAAGTAGTTTGAAAAACACCTGATGTGGATGTCATTTCCTTGGATGGCATTGACACCATGCACAAGTGATTGGTGGAGGTCGAGAGATTTATATGGAGGAGTCATTTGAACTGATAGATGATGATGAGTAGGAGCAAGTGGTAGGGGAGGATATCCTAGTGCAGTCAGAAGAGGAGGAGATTGGGGAGAGTCAAGGGCCAACCTCAACACCCTCATAGACTAAGACACCCACTGGTAAACATTCAACTCTGGCCACACGATCTTCCTCTTCTAAAGGATGAATCATTATCTTTGCTTGTAAAAGGTGGTAGATTGATCATTGTAGGTGACTCGAGAGATATGTTTATTACATTTTTGATGTAATTTTGTATTGTATATTGAGTTTTAAGTCTTGACTAGACAACTTTTGACAGTTGATGTGTGATGTATCATGGGGCATCTTATACATTTTGTATATCAATCTTGTTCTCATATTTATGTTGCAATCTGATGATTTGATGTTGTTAGTTTATTTCAAAAAATGAATCTCTCTCTCTCTTTCTCTCTCTCTCTTTATATATATATATATATATATATATATATATATATATCTTTCTCTGTGTGTATTAAGTTTGTTGATATCATCGATATCTCAATATACATTAATTTTTATATTTGATTGGTAGGGAGGTTAGATTACTATAGGTTTCTTGTGTGATGGCAGTGTGAATGATAAATTTGATGGATGGCATGGCAAATTTTAATCTTTGGATTTTCTTATCTATTTGACATTTATAATACATATTTTTGCAATTCCCAACCTTTCGTTCCTTAGAAATTCTAGGGGGCTTCTAGTTGTTTTAGACACTTGTTCCCATGTTACTCATGTTCTTGCACTCCGACAAAGATTTGTGTCTTCCACACTTTGGTGACACATTATCTTTTGTATGGTTTTGAACTGTGGGATCCATATATGAGGCAGATAGGTTGGAGCCTCACTGAGAGGATTCTTATGACTATGTTATCAAGTCATAGTCTAGTCTCAGAATTCAACCGAATTTAACCTTGAATTTGGATTTGATTTAGTTGCAAATATAAACTGTTTGAAGCTGCATGATGGCTTCTCCTCTGTGACTGTAGTTGGAGTTGTATTTCCCTTCCTTACCTGCTTGTCCGCATAGTCAAAGGTCACAGTCAGCTTGGAGCTGCGTTGACCTTCCTAGTGAATTGGACACTCTGAGCTCTCATGCTGAGGTCAATCCTCTCTTTGTGGCTTGCAACACTACTGGCCCATCACCTGTGCCTATGTAATGTTCCCCTCTCCTTGACAAGAACAAATGAGGACTTAGTAGTCTAGTCACCCTTCTAGATTATAGTCCAATAGGTAAAAAGGGGTTAGGAGGCGCTAAAGGTCACTAAAGGACTTGTTATTTTATTAAAGTGACTTTGATGAAAGAAGAAAAAGGTTGTTTGACTTAAGGAGAAAATAAAAAAATAACCTTAGCAAAAGCAATGAAGTAACTCAACTAAGAATTAGGAGATGGAGGTATAAAAGAGAGAGGAGGGCGCCTCACTCCTCATTCATGTCATTTTCTCTATTGCTTATTGAGCTATGCAACTTGCGTTTTGAGGGTTTTGAGTAAACAAACCCTAGAGACCAGCAAGTAGGTGAACAATCCCTCTATTCCTGGTCCAAGCTTGGCCAAGGAGGTGAAAGATTCCTCCCTCACCGTTCTTGTTAGTTTTAGGGTAAATTTGCAAAACAGTAAGCTCTTTTAAATTTCAATAATTAAGGCAACTAGATCTGTAACTCAATCATAGATAGAACACATATAAAGTAGACAGCAACAACTTAAGAGAAGAACTCTGATCACATATGCATATAAACTCAGATCTAAGAATAGTACTTTGATCTAAAGTAGTAATGAACAGATCTGAACATAACAATGTATCTATAAGACTAAACACATATTTCAGATCCAACAATTCTGTCTAATCATTTCACAACAGATATATCTTTAGATCTACACAATGCATACTATATTAAACAATTCTGTAGTTAGATCAGATCCAAATCTAAAAGAGATGAGTAGGAAGCATACCTGATATAGCAACCTACCTCTGAAGATAGCACAGTAACCACAATAGGTATAGATCCTTTTAGTATGCTCAGACAAAGGTTCAGTTCATGGATCAATAGTGGATCTCTATGCCAAAAACTGAAGGAACTTTCATGCCACCAAGCTCAAAAACCACAGGGATAAAAATACAAACCCAACCAAGGTAAATATGCCCAAACCCTTACACAGTAAAAACTCTTTACCCAAGAGGCTGAAAACAGGACTGTGTATAAAATCCTTATCTCAACAGTGGTATAACTGAGCTCTTAGGAAGCTTCAGTAAACAGTACCCCACGAAACTACCCTAGCAAGAGGGCCGCACAACAGACAAAAGAGGGGTACCTATACCGTAGGGTTAATCCACACAACAGGGCTGTAGTCACCACTATAGTAATCTCAAGGAGGGTCGCACCTAGCCATGCACTCTAGACAACAGTCAAGGAAAGGAGGACCATGCTGGAAGGTCACCCCAATACAGGCAGCTTGAAGTCACTCACTACAGCCAGATCACCCACGACAGCTAGAAGAATACACAGCAAAGGAGGCGGCAGGCTGAGGTCAACAACACCTGCAACAAACACACAGGGGGCCACTGCTACAGCAAACAAAAGAGAAGACTGCCGCTAAACAAGAGGAGCCTCCAGCAATCACAAGAGAAGAGGCTGCTGCTATACAAGAGGAGGCTACAACAGATCAAGAGGTAGCTCTCCACAGAACAAAGAGGCCGCAGACTTGGAGAGAAACTCAATGCTAGCACAAGAGGAAAATGAAAGATGAATAGAAGGTGAAAGGGGGGTTTCTTATATAGTGTTTAGGTTAGGGTTAGGGCTAGTTTAAGTTAACTTAAAAGTCACATGTTTAAATTTGGAATTTAAACATGTGATAATAATAT
>ML779472.1:319889-332093 GCA_009831015.1 Picea engelmannii
CTTTAGCCCCTTCTTCCCACAAGACAAGATGTACCCTGGAAGGTCATCCTAATGGCCAGACTAGGGGAATGGGATGGATGAGTGGGATATAAGATGGAAAAGTGATAAAATGGTGGGAGCGGACGATGGCTCTGCAAACCCCCTTTGGTGTCTAACCAAGACCCATGAATACCGGCTTGCTAAGTTGCCCCATCAACCACCCCAACAATGGTCAAGAGGATTAGTGTAAGATCCAAGCAGTCATCTGAAATGAAAGAAACCTAATGCATACATAAGAAGGTTATAATGATCAAATATGACACATACCATGATACCTCGTACCAATTACCTCATGGAGCAAGAGTCTTCTCTGATGCAAGTCCAAGCCGATAGTGATGGAAACTGGTACAGCTGACAGGATAAAGCTGGCTGAGAAGAAGAAAGATGGGCCCTCGAGGGCCATGCTCAAGTCGCTCCTGCTCTCGGTACTCCATGTCTAGGACCATGTGGGCCTCGAGACATGATCTCCTAGTTATCCCTAGATATCGGGGATAACAAGCTCCAACCAAAACCGGAAGATGGTTCTGTTTGATCGACTCAGGGGCATTCTCATGCTCAAGGATGAGTCGGTTACTTCTTACCTTGGTCGATACACCCAGATCAGAGACGGGCTTGGAGCCGTTGGAGAGGTAGTGGACCTAGACTCTATGGTGAGGACAACCTTAAACAACTTCACCAAACCACAGGGTCCATTTGTTCGTGGCATTGTTTCCAGAGAGATCATGCCCACTTGGAGAGGATGTGAGATGATTTCGTTCAGGAGGAGACTAGACTTACATCAGAGACTTCTTGATAGTAGCAGACAGTGCAGGGTGATGAGGATCTTTCTGTTTGGACAAAGGGCAAGAAGAAGACCGACAAGGGAGGTCGACATGGTCCCAAGTTTGGGGCCTCGCCACAGGGAGAGAGCAGTGGTGGGCAAAAGAGAGACATGAGCACAGTGAGATGCTTTTCTTGTAGAGAGATGGGTCACTATGCAGGACAATGTCCCAAGAAGAAGAAGAAGCAACAAGATGATTTAACAACGACAACATAGGAGCTTGAGTTCAATGCACCATTTGCGAGAGTGTACATTCGCTACTTCCTTTCAGTTGTCACACCATCCAACATCAGGTGGGGAGACAGAGTTGAGGAGGACCTATTGAATCATAGTAGTGATTCAGAGGGAGTTCAGACTCAGTTTTCATGGACACCATCATCAGGGGTGACTGGTCCACTCGGGATAGCTTCAGTTTCAGAGTCGCCGAGACAGAGGGTTGGTGCAGGGGCTTTAGAGCATCAGAGATTGATGAGGAGGAGCGACAGGGCACCACAGAGGCTTGAGCCTGACTTGGCTACGGAGACGGGCAGATCAGATTTTGGTTCCACTTCAGGTGGAAGCTACATGGTGAGAGGCCAAGTTGAGGATCTTGGTGAGATGCCGAGATCCAACAACTCTTGGTGAGATACCAAGAGGGGGAGACTCTTGGTGAGATACCAAGAGGGGGAAACTCTTGGTGAGATGCCAAGAGAGTGACTCTTGGTGAGATGCCAGGAGTAATGACCTTTGGCGAGATACCAAGAGGTAGAAATCCTTGGTGGGAGACCAAGGTTGAGATCTTTGGTTTGATACCAAGATCTAAGTGATCTTGAATAGGTGGAGATGCACTTCCATCTATAAATCGCATAGATTGAGTAGATCTGTGTCAGAGACTACTTTCATTGATCGGGGTACAAGTTTACAACCATACTCACCGAGTATTTGCCAGTAGGCAATCATGTCCACTATAGGGATTATATTGGTGGTGAAGGGCACTTTCCTCGGTAAGAGGGAGTGTTGAGATTTGGGTAACTTGGAAAGTGGTCCCGTTGTGTTTGTGAGCCTCTAAACACAAGTGGGAAATAGTTTGTACCATGTACCATGTACTTTATGCCTAATTTCACTTTGACTTAGAAGGTTTAAGTCAAAAGTGAAATTTGATCATTTTAGCGTAAAATGACTATTAATTCACTTTGTGGGTGAATTGAGGGACATAAAGTGAAACTATGGAAACTTAAGTAAAGTGGGTTTTGAGTTGAGATTCTTTTGGAGAGATTTCAACCATTGATTGGGGATGAGATGAGATGATCTCATCCACACATACTTTAGGTTTTCTCATGTTTCCTTAAGAGGGGTGCATAGGGAAAATGGAGGCTCATTCACTCTTATGTTCACTTGAAGAGTTTGAGAGGGAGCATTGAGGAGACGATGGTGGCATTGAGTGAGGAAAGCTTGGGTGCCCCCATTCATGGAGGTAGCCAGGAGGCTTAGACCCTCATTTATTTGTGGAGATTGTTCTTGCTAGGAGGAGGGCGCACTTGAGGAGGAGGGCGAACAGCTAGTAGGGAGGACTTGCAGAGGTCAGTTTGCTTTGAGGACAGTTTTAGTGGAGAGCTACAACACATATTCAAAGTACTGTGGGAGGGTTTCTCGATCAGAGCTTCTAGTTGGCAGAGTGCGTAACTTCAATGGTATTGGCAACTTGTGAGGAGGGCACATCTTCATCATTTGGACTTGTGTTTCAGCTTAGTTCAAGCTGCTATTGTATCAGGTTATTTGTTTATTGTACTTGTTGTATTCTAGCTTCTTTTCTCCACATATATACACTCATATTCCAAACTGGTTTTCCCTGGGGGGGTTTTATCCAGGGTCATGTTGACCAAAAATACTTGTGCTCATTTTCGTGTATGCTAGTGTTTAGAACAACATTATTTCATCTCTAAAAGATCTCTAGGTGTGTTACATAGCTTATGGTATGCATGTGCTAACATCTTGTGACAAAAACTACATGCTAGAGCACCTTAATGGCCTATGTAATCGTAACAAAACAACAAAGAAGTTACTGAATAATTTGCTGTTATAAAACAACAACAAACCCTTGTTTGACAGTTGAAACTTAGAGGCAACTTGAGGTCAAAGATAGATCTAGTTGGCAGCTTGTTAGGACCTAGAAAATCTTCAAGGAGTTTACCTCCTCATATATCATTGTTCATTAAACAAATCATTTCCACTTATGAATGTCGAATAGATTGCTTTACACAAAAAATGAACATTAAAATATTCTAAAGTCATAAAGTAACTTTATTACATAGTAAGTCTTATATCTCTAATACCCCCCATAAGGCGTACAATGCTGAAACAAATTGAAATCAAATACATATACTGAATGTAAAACACATAAACTGAACACTTAACATTAGTAACATACTAACATCCCTTAGAGCTTCTTCTTTGAACACAGTTCCTGGACCAGTTTGAGCTCCATCAAGTTGCCTCATAACTGTCGTAATGGTGTAGCTGCTGAGTCGAATTCCCGAGTTCCCTGATTTTACCTCGTCGAACTCTCGAATCGAGAAACTCCTGAAGTCAATTACTGGACAACAATCCACATGCATGTCGCATTACCTCACTAGTAGACTGCAATCCACATGCATGTCTCTCCAACTAATGAGGGATCTTTCCCTAGATCCACAACTTCTGAATTAACTTGGAAACAATCCATTTTGAGTTGTTAACTAATCCCTTCATGTCTTCAAAGCATGAGCTTCCTAAAATGCATAAAATCCCTTTTCTTCAGTAGATTCTTCACCACTGTCAGCATCCGGTGGATCTTCAATCATGGCTACACTCACTATATGTTGTCTATCTTTGACCTTTCCCTTAAGAACGTCATTGGCTCATTGCCTATAATTCCAAGCTATATGACCCGACTTCTTGCTATCACCTTTAGTGGTTCTCTTTTCTTCTACTAGCAATGTTGTCTGATTATAGATCTTGACATGGTAGCTTCAGTTGGCATCTCAAAGCTGGATAACTACAATTTCAAGGAAAATTTATCATTCACTACTTGTGCCCCATGTTGAAAAACGGATGCATGTAGGTAAATTTTAAAAAATTACAGCGTACAATCAACATACCAATACATGAGACAATCATAGAGAGAACACAAGTATACCCTGGGAAACCCTCTTGGGGTAGAAAACCCAGCCAAAACTTCTCTTTAGATTCTTCAACAAAGTACAATACCAGTACAAGACTTTAGAGTAACTAGCTAGGACTCAGAGGGCTGAAACAATACCTCTGTTTCAGCATTTACAAACTTCACAAATAGCTGAACTAACACTTACAGTAACCACTTGAAAAAATCACCAAAAGATAACTGACTTTCCTTCTTGCTGTAGCAGACTTATGGCAACTTTAACAAAGTATTTGTAGCAACCTTATATCAGCAAGGAACAACAGAAAACTTCAGTAAGAATAGAGTGCTTGTATCAACAGTATACTTCAACAACTAGCTGCGATATACTAGCATAAGACTCCATCAACTAACAACCATATACCAACAGAAGATTCTAGTAGATATCAATCATATACCAGCAAAATACTTCAGCAAATAGATGCCTTGCCTTAGCAGAAGACTCTAGCAAAACAAAGGTATCCAAATGTTAAGTGAATGCCCCTTTTTATAGGTTGGTTTGGCTGCCCTAAGAAGCCCCCTATGAATGTATGACAACTGTATAACAACTGTCATACCTGCCCTCCTTTGGATGCCAAGAGTCACCTCCCAAAGCTCCCAAGAGCCACCTCCTAATGCTCCCAAAGGTCACCTCCTAATGCCCTAAATTGCTGTCTTAGGATTGTATGACAGCTGTATAACAATTGTCATACCATCACCCTAAGCATCCCCCCTAAGCTGGCCATTCCAACTGCTCTAAGCAACCCTATTAAGCAACCTCCCTAAGCTGGCCACTACAACCGCCCTAAGCAACCCTCTTAGAGGTGTTATGAGGTTGACACATGACATATGGTTGTCTTGGCATAAGGTTGACACTTTTCATGTGTTTGATGCTTGACATAAAGTTAACACTATATCAAAACTTTATTTACATGGTTAGTACAATAGGAAAAATAGATTCCAAAGCTATATAATTCAACACCCCAAATAAGTTGTTGAGATTCTCCCGGATATCCTTGGATGATTTCTTCAGATCTACGTGATGTAGCTCTGAATCTGAGAGGAGAAGCCCAATAATGGATTTTGCCTTATCATCTCTACTCTCCTATTCTATCAACTTGTTTGGATCTGTAGGTGCTTCCTCGGTTCCTTTGACAATTCCCCAAAGGTTTTTATTCATTAATTGCATCTGGATATTCATTTTTCACGTATGGAAATTGAAAGCTGAGTACTTCTATAACGACATCTCCATGACTGATCAGATCTGATCTTTTTCATCGCTAAAAAATAATTATCGACAGATGCAAAGAAAGGTTATGCAAACTAGAGCTGTAGATACTGCAAATTTGAGAGACATCCACTGTAGAATTGCAATAAAACCCTTGCTGCCTCTATTGAGAAAATTAAAAAGGATCCTGCATTAAATCACGACTAAAAAAATAAAACTTGGATTTGAGTGAGCTCATTGCTAAACACCCTCGAATTGTGGCACTTCGTGGCTCTCAGATTATTGAAGTCGCAAGAGTGAAAACCTTGTCTTTTAAAGGCCCGAGACTCTTGATACGACTTCTTGCTCTAATACCATATTGCAAAATGAGCTAGATCACTAAATGAGGAAACCCTAGATAGGGTTGAGTGACATAACTAAGCTCAAAGAAAGATACTCACAATAATACCATATGATATTATCAATGAATAACTGGTGCACTTATTACAAAGGAGCTGACCACCTTATATATCATTGTTCATTAAGCAAATCATTTCCACTTACGAATGTGGGATAGATTGTTTACACAAAAAGTGAAGATTAACATATTCTAAAGTCTTAGTGCCTTGTGAAGGCTTTGCACTTGGTGCTAGATTCTGTGGTAGCAAGGACTATTATGTCTTCAACATCAATTTTTGAGTGGGAGTTATATTAGATGGGTGTGAAGACATTAGGTTGAAGAAAGCACTTTGCAAGCTGAAATAGGCATCGGGTCCTTAACACTTGGTACTTTAGGATTGATGAGTACCTGTTAGGTTTAGGCTTCACCAAAACTTTTGCAGATCCCAATCTTTATTATTTATTTGATAGATCAGATCTGCTTGTTTTGGTCCTTTACGTAGAGAACCTGATACTTCTGGGCTGGGAAACAAGACATGCCCTCCGGGGCCTGCGTTTTTGTATTTTGCATGTTGGATATTGGATACTTTAGGACATGTGTCAAACACGTGTTTGATATGTGTCCTAAAATAGGAGATGTATTAGATGCGTGTTTGACACATGTTCTAGCAGTGTGCCCACGTGTCGGACACCATTGCATGGAGCACATATGGGAAATTGTACAGTTTGAAGAAGAGTAAGCTTGAGCAATCCAGAGTATAGACAATAGTGTATGTGCACTCCAAACTTTGTCTTATTTATAGGATGAAGGACTGGTGCTTGAAGGGAAAGACAAAGATGTTGGATGTATTTTTTGATGATATGGCGTTGGACAACAACATTGTGTTAGAATTAGCCAACTTGGATCTTAATGAATCAATGCTAGAGTGAGTCACTTTTGATTATTGTGATCCTCTTGAGGGGTTATCCTCCACACTAGTAGATGTAGATCTTGGATTGGATATAAAAGAGGAGGAGGAGGAGGATGAGGAGGAGGAGGATAGATCAATGGTAGTGGTGTTGATCTTGATGATTTTGACGAGGAGGAGAATGATTGATGAACTTTGAAATTCTTCAATCTACGGTTCTAATATCTACCCTATTTTGCATTTTCCATTAGCATTCCCACATATAGTATCAATGAATCTGTATCTTTGTATTACATTTTGATTTTGATGCATGAAATGACTTAATGAGAAAAGTGCAGTTTATGATTCTAACTTCTAAACTTCTATTTTATATGTATTGAATATTCTAATTTCTTATGTGTTTGATCATCATTTGACATTGACACTGATGTAGTAACTAGTTGTATCAAATTTCGATATTTTGTAAATGCTCTAATTTCTAAAAAAATGGACCTTTATGTCAGTATTTTATTTTTGTATTTGTAATTTGAATTTTTTTGATATGGATAATTTTTTTTAATATATATATATGTGTGTGTGTGTGTGTGTGCGTGTGCGTGCATAATGTGTCCCTCGTGTCCTTTTTCAGGGTTGAAGTGTCCCATGTCAGATAGTCGTATCCGTGCGTGCTGCATGTCCCATGTCCCAGTGTCATGTGACTTAACTTACAAGGAGTTCAATGAAGCGCATTGCATGGTGCAAGGCAGAGTGGGCATGTGAGTTAGAGATGAAGGACATTTGATTGATGCATCACTATTTCTTAGGGTCTAGAGGTGTGGTAGGGTACAAGTGAGGTTTTCCTTGGGTTGGGAAAGTACATAGTTGAGATCTTGATGAGATTTCAAATGATGGATTGTAAATCCGCGGCGACTCCTATGATACCAAATTTGAAGTTACATGCTAAATTGGATTCAGACTTGGTAGATCCTTTGGTGTATAAATAGTTGATTGGATCTTTTATGTATCTAGTTAATGCTAGTCCTAATATATGTTTTGTTGTAAACACTTTGAGCCAGTGTATCGTTGAGTCAAGACAAATTCACTGGGTTGCTACAAAACATGTCCTCCAATACTTGGGCACGATACACTATGGTTTGATGTATGCAGGATATGGTGAGTTGATGTTGCATGGATTTGTTGATTCTAATTGGTCAGGGGATGTAGGGGATAGAAAAAGTACCTCAAGTTGCTTCTATTTGGGTTTAGGAGTTATATCTTGGTTCAACAGAAAGCATGCATTAGTGGCATTGACTTCACTAGAGGCAAAGTACATGGCAACCAATATGGAAGTGAAGTCATCTGGCTTCGCAAGTTGATAGCAACGCTGACAGGTGAGATGTTGGAGCTTACTATGGTCTATTGTGATAATCAAAGTTATATCAAACTCTTTGAGAATCCAATATTCCATGACCACTCTAAGCACATTGACATCGAGTACCATTTTCTTAGGGACATGTTTTAGAAGGGAGCAATGGTTATAGAGTATGTTCCTTCATATTCATAGGTTGCGGATATCTTGATTACGCCCTTGCAAAGGGGAAGTTCAAGATGTTCAAGGAGAGATTGCATTTGGTGTAGAAATCTTGGTAGAGAGACGACATAGTTGTGTAGGAGAGTAGAGGGTACATGCATGTGCCAATCTTAGTATATTTCTAGTTTTGCCACCTCCAATTAATTCCAGTTTACATGCTGTTTTAGATTTAGCAATTCCATTTTTTCTTTTATTAATCTTCAACATTGTTCATTTTTTAGATTGCATGCATGGTCTGTTCTTAGACATGAAGTAGGTCCCTAGGTTGCCTAAGGAGCATTGCATGAGAGATTATATTCCAGGAGGGGTGCAATTCCGTAGGTTGCATGTGGAATTTATCTCCAGTTCAAAGGTTATGTCATTACATACTTTGACTTAGTCCTCTCTAGTGGTGGTGCTCTAATCCTCTCACTACTATCCATGCAGGAGGGCATGCTAGGTGATTAGATTAGGGTTAGCGTTTGAAACAGGCACACCAAGTGCTTCTTGCATGTGTCCAAATACATTATATCTTCCATATTTTTACTATTTTATAAAAGAGATGCAGGGCATACCATTGTTTTAGTTAGCGTGTTTTTGGTTTGAGCTTTGCAATGCATTTTCTTCTTTCCATATTTAATAGAAGATATATGTGATTGAGAGTTCACATCTGTGTATTTGTTGTTATTATATTCCACAATATGTGTTTGTAGCAACGTTGCACTTATCGTTATTGGGAATTTATTGTCGGGGGTCGAAAATTGAAATTATTGGCAAGATCGGGGAAAATATCGGAAACTAGAGGGAAACTTTAAAAAAAAATATATATTTTTTTCAATTTTTAAACATCTTAGGCAACAACAACATCAAACAAACACATTGCTACATAAATATGAAAATAAAACTGATATATAAGTTTAAGATGTCAAGTGGTACATCAATCATCTAGACTGAAATATGATATTTGTCTTGACTCTTGAGTTATAAGCCCYGAGTTATGACAGGGTAATACAAAATCACATCAAAACGAAAATAAATGTATCTCATGAGATGGTCATCATGAGGCATCTAGATTTTAGATATTATAAGGATAATCATAGTGCACTAAGAAGACTGAAATATGATATTTGTGTTGACTCTTGAGTTATAAGCCCTGAGTTATGACAGGGTAATACAAAATCACATCAAAACGAAAATAAATGTATCTCATGAGATGGTCATCATGAGGCATCTAGATTCTAGATATTTTAAGGATAATCATAGTGCACTAAGAAGGCATGGACGAGGATTAGCTTTCCCTCGCCCCTGAGAAGCTCGCGGTTCCCATTTGGTTCCTCAGTTCTTCCCTCTGATTTTTCTTCCTAGGCAATATCAAGAATTGAGTTCTTTACAACAAGGACAACATTTACAGTATTTGCAGGGAAATTTTCCACTTCATGACCCGGGACTTTGGCAAGGTGGTATTTCAAGTAGTTGATTCCGCCAAACATTTCATTTCCACATAGCTTGCAACTCAACTTTGTTCTATTATGATGCATTGGTTCACCATACTCCCTCATTGGATCCATTTTGTTGAGCACTGATTAAATCTTTAAAATTTAAACCTATGGCACAAAACAAATGGGGAAATTCAAAATCCAAATCCACAAAATACTTAAAGAATGCTGCAATTAAAATATCATAACTACATAAGTGTTAAATCTCCCATTAAAAATTGTCAAGAAGAGACATATCTAATGGACATTGCAAACCCTATACTAAATTTTGAAAAACAAAGAAAAGAAAGGCATAAATGTTTCTACATACCTAGGAATATGGATATGGTAGATTGGACTAGATACCCACTCCACAAATGCTTAGTTGATGGCAATGAAAACTATGGATTTCCCCTTGTTTGCTTGATGGAAAATGGCCACAATACCCTAAGAGATCAATCCCCCTAGGTACTGTTTGCAAAATGTTAGAAAAAAACCCAAAATTGAAAGTTAAAGGTGAAAAAACCGGAATGGAATGCAATAGAGTGATAATTTCGTCCGACTCGCGATATTATCGGAAATTATCGCGATAATTTCAAATTATCGTAATTCTCACGATATATTTCAGCAATAATATCGACAAGTTTCGGTTTGGCGATAATATCGCGATAAATCTGATATTATCGCAATATGTGTGACATTGGTTTGTAGATTCTAGTATTCAAAGATTTTTGTTCTGATAGGTTTCAAGATTTCAAGTTACCTAAGGTTTTAAGATTGTTCTTTGAGTGCCGAATCTGTTTACCATGGTTTGAAAATTAACAGAAAGTTCCTTAGCTCTTGGGAGGAATTGGTCCATATATTTCTGGGGGTTTACCTTTGTGCGAGCAGAGGTGGTGTGTATGAATGGCAGCCTTTGTTTTAAGAAAAGGAAGACTGTAGAGTACCTGAAAGGACAACATCATGTCCCGATGTGGCTCTAGAGGATGCCTTAGATGTTCATGGGGAAGAGCCTAAGATGGACAGTCGAGATTGGTTATCCTGTAGATTATTTTAGAGGATGGCATTTATAGTGATTATGGTGATGTTGATCAGGCCCAATGTTTTTTGAATGCCTCAAGTGTTAGAATTAGGGTAAAGAAAAAAAACAGTAGTATCTTTTAATTTTAGAAACTCAAAACTTTAACCAGTATACAGATCTAGAAGATCTGAAATGAGACAGTAAATTAGATTTAATAATCTCAGTAACTAGGTCTGACAATTAGATATAGAACTCAGATCTATTGTTCAGAAATCAAACAACAACTCTGCTACTTGGACAGTTAATAGTTAAGTATAGAAACTAGATAGTAAAACAAAACTATAATGCCAAACTCAAGAAACATTTCACTGATCTATAGATCTAACACAATCTGATCATAGACAGTAAGTTAACTTGTGGACATAAATAAACTCAATACATATAACTCAGATCTAATAGCTGATGTACAAAAAACAAATGGATCAAACAATACTGAAGTTAAGACAAGATCCAGATCTGAAAATGATGAATAGGCAGCTTACCTGGTACAACAACCTTACCTCTGGAGATGGCATAGTAACCACAAGAGATGTAGAACCATTTGTAGTATGCTCAGACAAGGTTCAGTTCATAGATCCATCACATGAAGTGGATCTCTTGCCAGAATATGAAAAACTTTCTTACCACCAAAAGGGATAAAAACCAAGAGCCCTCACAAAGACAAAACCCTCAAACAACAGGGGGTTTAAACATTCACAAACCTACACAAGGAAACTGTGGATAAAACCTATTACAGCAGGAGATAAGGAGGCCGAACCCAAAGGCATACCACAACAAGAATAGTAGGCCGCAAACTATAGGTACACCAAACAACAGATGAGAGAAGACTTCAACCTATAGGCTCACCACACAGCAATAGGAGGAGAGGCCGCAGCCTCTAGGCACTTCACACAGCAGAGTAGAGGAGGGCCACACCCTAGAACTCAGCCACAGCAGATGGGAGAAGGAGCCGCACCTTCCACAGCAAGGTTATCACAGCCAAAGCACAGAGAGGCCACACCCTAACAGCCCTCAAGGGTTGCCGCTGCCACACACCACACAAACCCTGCAACAAAAAATAGGACAAGCCGCAACTAGGAGGATCTACCACACAGGAGGCCGCAGCAAGGAGGCTTTACACACAGGAGGCCGCAGCAAGGAAGCACCAGTAGAAGAGGGCCACAGATAGAAGACACCAGCAGAAGAGGGCCGCAGCTAGGAGAAGATCCATACACTCCAAAAACACAAGATAATGATATGTTTTGAAAGGGGAGGAGAGGGTTCTTATTTATAGTTTGGGTTAGGGCAAAGTTAGATTAAAATCAATATTAAAATATCATGTTTAAATTAGGTAATTTAAACATGATATAATAAACATTTTAATTTAAACTTAAATTACCCTTAAAACAAAAATAACATAAAAACCCCAAACCAACACAAGTAAAGGTAAGGGAGGGTTAGCAAGGTGGCAATACTCATTCCTTCATATTTTTATGGTGAACTTATTACTTAATCATCATTGCATATGGGACTTATCCCTCATGTGGTTATGTCCTTCTTCAAGGAAGGTCATGTACCAACAAAATACTTGAT
>ML779472.1:335614-352141 GCA_009831015.1 Picea engelmannii
TGCAATAAGCTGATCTTTAGTTTGAGCAATTTTGGAGAAGAAGGTGGCAACTGTATCATCCTTTCCCATTTTCAAAGTACGTAATTGTTTCTTCAAGATTCTTTTCTGAGTAGGTGCCTTCTTCTCATAGAGGTTTGCCAAAGTATCAAAACACTCTTTGGCAGTCCTTAAATGACCAATTAAGGGCATCATGTTGTCTTTGATAGAATAAAAAATAATTCTTTTAGCCTTGGTTTGTTTCCTCTTATATGCTGACCTAGCTGTGTTTGTAGTAGGTTCTTCGATCTCTCTAGTGATATAATCTTCTAGATCATTTTCTTCAAGTATGTTTATTATTCTGTATTTCCAGGGATTAAAGTTTGCTGCCCCTACAAGTCTGTCTTCAGCTTTAACTGATAAGGAAGACATGTTTGAATCTGTGCTAGATTAGATGACTGTAATCTGCAAAACAACCCTAACAAAGTGGATCTGTGTAGGCTCAAGATTAGGTTCTTGAGCTCTGTTTACACCCTTAGCTCTGAAACCATGTTAGAATTAGGGTAAAGAAGAAAAACAGTAGTATCTTTTAATTTTAGAAACTCAAAACTTTAACCAGTATACAGATCTAGAAGATCTTTAATGAGACAGTAAATTAGATTTAATAATCTCAGTAACTAGGTCTGACAATTAGAGATAGAACTCAGATCTACTGTTCAGAAATCAAACAAGAACTCTGCTACTTGGACAGTTAATAGTTAAGTATAGAAACTAGATAGTAAAACAAAACTATAATGCCAAACTCAAGAAACATTTCACTGATCTATAGATCTAACACAATCTGATCATAGACAGTAAGTTAACTTGTGGACAGAAATAAACTCAATACATATAACTCAGATCTAATAGCTGATGTACAAAAAACAAATGGATCAAACAGTACTGAAGTTAAGACAAGATCCAGATCTGAAAATGATGAGTAGGCAGCTTACCTGGTACAACAACCTTCCCTCTGAAGATGGCACAGTAACCACAAGAGATGTAGAACCATTTGTAGTATGCTCAGACAAGGTTCAGTTCATAGATCCATCATATGAACTGGATCTCTTGCCAGAATATGAAAAACTTTCTTGCCACCAAAAGGGATAAAAACCAAGAGCCCTCACAAAGACAAAACCCTCAAACAACAGGGGGTTTAAACATTCACAAACCTACACAAGGAAACTGTGGATAAAACCTATTACAGCAGGAGATAAGGAGGTCGAACCCAAAGGCATACCACAACAAGAATAGTAGGCTGCAGACTATAGGTACACCAAACATCAGATGAGAGAAGACTACAACCTATAGGCTCACCACACAGCAATAGAAGGAGAGGCCGCAGCCTATAGGCACTTCACACAACAAAGTAGAGGAGGGCCACACCCTAGAACTCAGCCACAGTAGATGGGAGAAGGAGCCGCACCCTCCACAACAAGGTTATCACAGCCAAAGCATAGAGAGGCCGCACCCTAACAACCCTCAAGGGTTGCCGCTGCCACACACCACACAAACCCTGCAACAAAAAATAAGACAAACCGCAGCTAGGAGGATCTACCACACAGGAGGCCGCAGCAAGGAGGCTCTCCACACAGGAGGTCGCAGCAAGGAAGCACCAGTAGAAGAGGGCCGCAGATAGAAGACACCAGCAGAAGAGGGCCGCAGCTAGGAGAAGATCCATACACTCCAAAAACACAAGATAATGATATGTTTTGAAAGGGGAGGAGAGGGTTCTTATTTATAGTTTGGGTTAAGGCAAAGTTAGATTAAAATCAATATTAAAATATCATGTTTAAATTAGGTAATTTAAACATGATATAATAAACATTTTAATTTAAACTTAAAATACCCTTAAAACAAAAATAACATAAAAACCCCAAATCAACACAAGTAAAGGTAAGGGAGGGTTAGCAAGGTGGCAATACTCATTCCTTCATATTTTTATGGTAAACTTATTACTTAATCATCATTGCATATGGGACTTATCCCTCATGTGGTTATGTCCTTCTTCAAGGAAGGTCATGTACCAACAAAATACTTGATTGAGGATCAAGTAGCCCCATAACTTTTTTTGGGGTCTTATCCACCAAGGTCAAAGACCAAGGATCAATCCATGCCATATGCATGGGTACCCTGGACATTTCCAGGGGCCCTAGGCTTATCTAGGGGCTTTAACTGCTTGGTCCTAGACCAAGAACCCCAGTCGTATACTGGGGGCCCTCTCAGGGGTCTTTACTGCTTGGTTCTAGACCAAGAACCCCAGTCGTATACTGGGGGCCCTAACAAGGGTCTTTTGCCATGGCACTAACTGTTTGGTTCCAGACCAAGTACCCCAGGAGTGCACTAGGGGCCCTAGATCTCGTCTAGGGTCTTAGCCATCCTCCAGGAGAATGGCTCTTGCAGCTGCTTATAAATTTAACATCAAGGAAGAGGATCAAATGCATTCCCTATATGTTTTGATGTTCATTGTAATTTTAGTGTGTTCTTTTTGATGCTCATTGTAATTTTAATGTGTTATTTTTGTTACTTGTATTGGTTTGATTTCATTGATATATTTTTTTTACAAAGAAAAAAATGGTAATCCTTTCCATTAATAAA
Organism: Picea engelmannii; assembly: GCA_009831015.1. Classification (NCBI taxonomy): domain Eukaryota; kingdom Viridiplantae; phylum Streptophyta; class Pinopsida; order Pinales; family Pinaceae; genus Picea; species Picea engelmannii. The sequence continues at coordinate 338,228 of ML779472.1, forward strand.
AATAAAAGGGGTACCCAGTAGTGGATCTCACAACCCAATTAATGTTGACATGAAACTCATCAAGGATCATGATTGTTCAATAAAGACATAAAATGTGGTTCATAACACATCTGTCGTAATAGACATAAATATATAAAATATAAATATAAATAAATAATAACTATAATTAATAGTTAATAATTATTAATGAAGAGACACATTCTAATGAAAGGGAACATCTCTCAGTAACACATTCTAATGAAAGGGAACATCTCTCAGTAAAAAGACACCCTCGCTTAGGTATATATATGGGGCCTTCATTTGTAATCATTCATACTATTATTTCTCATACATATATTCAATATATATTTTTATCCTAAATGAATTTCTTTAGATTGTTCCAAATATTTTGGATAGCTGGTTTATAAACTAGATTGGTTCACCAAATTTGGTATCAGAGCAAGTCTGATCTCGGCCTCTGGCCACCAGACCTTTGGTCAAATTTCATTGCCATTGGCAACAAAACCATTGGCCTTTTGGCCATATTGAATTTGGGCAGGGTTTCTGTGTCTTTGGTCTTGAGCAAAAATATGTTGATCCATTCAAATTTTCTTTGAAGAAATAATCGTTCCGCTGTAAGATTGAAGAAACTAGATATCAAGAAGTCAAATTATAAACTGTATTTTCCCTTTGCCTTTTACAGTTCAAAAATTTGGTTGAAGAAAATCTGTTCACTTCAAATTTGAAAAAGAATTTATTTAAAACTATATAAAAAAAATTAGAGGAGGAAATACCAAGTTGACCGGATTTCTAAAGTCGAGGGTGAAAATTGAAATTGCAGATACTACCAACCAGCGACCATATTTGTCGTTATCCTGAAGCTGCACACCACCGTGTATACCATGTCAGCGGCTAAATAATTGAGAGTGTTACTGATTGTGTATCCATCACGTGGAGAGCCGCATGTACTAAACCATTGTTGTCGTCGATGCCTATTTATCTTGTGGCTTATTTATTATCCTGTGGCTCATTCAACACAAGGGTTATCGTGGTAATTAGAGGATAATACTCTGCCTAAACTCATTCCCACTCGGCAAGCTGTATTATGCCACCAAGCTATAAAGTATCAAAACAAAAGACATAATCTTTTGTAAAGCCACTGTTTGGAAATTGAAATCTCATAACAGTGGGTCACGCTGAAATGACAAGAACAACCACCATTGATCGCGGGGATCAATCCATCAACTATCTGGTCGCGACTGTTCATTTGTAACCTTCATGAACTGGTTTGCTATTGGGGAGTCACACCTTTCAACTGACAACCTTAAATAAATAAATAAACCATATTAATTATTTTTATTCAGGCAAATTATTAGTGCTTTTTTGTTGAATTCTTGTTGGCATAAGAGGAAACCTATATTTGTGTAATTAATTCATAAGCCAAGCAATATAAAGGTGACTACATCGCGAGAAGAATATTTTGGGGATTTTCAAATCGAGTATCGTTAGAGTAAAACAAGATAAAGGTGAAGTAAATCGTATCATGGTGACTCTTTTTAGTATTTACATATATTATATACTCATAAAAGAGAAGTAAAAGTGCATTGAAGGTTAATTTGTAAACAGTGAACTAATAAAAATAATAATTATTTTATTGGTTGGACAAAAGGGTCCACTAAAAATATAAAGGAAGAAGAGAAGGTACGTAATAAAGAGTTTTTTGAAATTTGTGAGATAATATTAAATTACTTTTCTTTAAATTATAAAAGTTAAAAGGGCATAAGAGAATTCATTTCAAGGGAACTATGGATTCCACAAAGAATTCTATTTTTTTTGCGAAATGTCCTTTTTGTGCAAACGAATATGATAAATGTCGAGAGTTATTCAGGAATCAAATGTCGTTTGCACAAGGTGTGGCAAGACTTTTAACCTAATCGAATATCAAAATGATACACAAATACAATCGACAAGAATAGATATTATGAAGACAAATGAACAACTAAAGATAATTATGGCAAATTGAGAGCAAAATAGTACACAAATACAATCGACAAGAATATATATTATGAAGACAAATGAACAACTATAGATAATTATGGCAAATTGAGAGCAAAATAGATTCCTCGGAAATAAAAACCATTACTTAACACAAGAAGTGACAAGTGACAATAAGGAACATGTGGCTCAAGAACCGAAGAAAACAAAATTCCACTTGCAAGTGGAGCACCAAACATCTCTCCTACAAGATGCAACAATGAAATGTACTGAAAAATTGTAGTTGAAAGGTCAAGAAGACTCATATATTAAAAAATTAGAAGACAAAATAGTCAAACTTAAGTAAAACAAGAAAAAATCACAACAGAAATATAAAGATCTTGAGGATTTGTTTTACAAAGAATTAATAGAAAAGGACCAGGAAATATGTCACCTAAAAGACCACAGTTAAAATTTACTTGGACAAATCAAGAAGACGGAGTTTACAAAGCAGTATAAAAAAAATTAGAACAAGAAAAGGAAGGTCTCGAGAAGGAATTCAAGAAGCACCTATCAGAAAAAGATGAAGAGAATTCTCGCTTAAAGAACCTTAATCAAAGGTTGCTGGAACAAATCAGAAAGTTAAAAGATGAGAAACTTGAGAGTCAAGACATCAAAAACAAAGTTGACAAATAAAAAAATGAAGAACTTGCACACTTAAGAATCATAATCAAGACCTACTTATGCAAATCAACAAGCTTAAGAATGATAAGAAGTTGCTGGAAAATACGTTAGAACAACTTATTGAAAAGGAAGCATCGAAGTCTTCAGATGTAAAAATCCAAGTTGTGGAGAAAGTAACAAATATAGACCCAACCAACATCACAACTCAAGAAGATGCCAATCCAATTGAAGAAAAGACATACGAATGTTGGAATACAAATGATGGAAATTTTAGGTGTACTTACTAATAGAAATTCAGCTATCAACAAGGCAACACTAGTGCATGAAGAAGATAAAACACCAAAAGTAAATCAAGAGAACACTACATGTACAATAAAGGAAAGTAATGCTATGAAGACACCCTATAGACATCCTAATCACAAGAGCTGGTACCTTAACCAGTCAATGTATCAACATTGCTCAGGAAGAAAACAATTAATCTATCTTCCGAAGAATATTGACACTACTGAAATTGAGTCTCATAATCACAATTCATCTTGGGTATCATATAAGCGCAATGTTTCACAAATGATCAAATTCGGATGGTTAGATCCTTTTACAATTCGATGGTTCTTCTCAGCAATTAGAAGTTCATACCCATCTTGTATCATCGGCCATGACAGCATCAAGAACAAAGAATCATGCAAAGACATTACAAGCCAAGGCAAAGACGTAAAACCTTTCCATAAATATGCTTTGAGGACAAAGCATTTCTAAAGGGAAAGGCAATGTAATAGACATAAATATTTAAAATATAAATATAAATAAATAATAACAATAATTATTAATTATTAATTATTAAGTAATGAAGAGACACATTCTAATGAAAGGACACGTCTCTTAGTGAAAAGGCACTCTCGCTAAGGGATATATATGGGGCCCTCATTTGTAATAATTCATACTATCATTTCACATACATTTATTAAATATATATTTTTTTCCTAAATGGATTTCTTTACATTGTTCCAAATATTTTGGATATCCAGTTTGTGAACCAGATTGGTTCACCACATCCCTAATACATCAAAGAAGCAAAAATAGCCACTAGATCTCATTATAAGGGGGTTCATAACACATCCCTCATACATCAAAGAAGCAAAAGCAATAAATGGATCTCATTATCATATGTCAAGGATGTTTAGATAGACTTCAGACTAAGAGAGATCTAATCTGTCCCCAAGTTCTTGAAGAAAAGGCCCAGAACTCTGCAGCATGCCCTCTTTAAAGTCCACATATCAACAATCTGCCCAGTCATTAGACCAAAAGATCTCAATGGGAGGATCTCCTCAACCCCATATTGGTAAATTTTGAAGGAGAGTGAGTCCAGATCTCTGTTGCATGCTAGCTTAGATAATCTGTCCATGTTCTCAATAGATATGATGGATGGTGGATTGCTGCAAAACTGTCTCTGATCTCCTCTGCTAATTGAAGGCTGCTACAGACCCAAATTTCTTTTGTTTCTAGCTCTACTCATCCAGTCCATCATTAATTTTGAATCTCTATAGAGATGCTTATTCTTCACAAGCTCTGACCATAAGAATGGTTGCTACTTTGATCTCTGCAAAATTGTTTGTATCTTGACCAAAGGCTGCACTCATAAAGAATCTTGTGATTTTAATTTTTCAGAGATCACAAGTATCCTCCACTGCCACAGGTATGCAGGTTTCTGTTTGATGCACTGTCAAAATTACCATGCAGTTAGTTGGAGTTGATCTGTAGCTCGCCTACCTTCTTCTGTTTTGATCCTTTTTGTACCATTTAAAGTTTGAGTAGGCACATTTTATCTTGTAGAAGTTTTGGATTGGCAATAGTCCTTCCCTTGAAACAGTGCTTCATTCCTAGCCAGCCATACTGGCTACAAAACAAAACATGCTGATGAATGGTGTGCCTTCCAGACTTCATGATCCTTCAGCATGCTTCCAAGTTCTCCAAATCTGCTCCCTTCTTTCTGTCAATTCTCTTACTGCTGTCCAAATTTTTTTTGTTGAATGGCAGTGAAGGATGATATGATTCACATTTTCACAATTTTTTCCACATAGTGAACACAGCCCAGAACCTTGTCATGATCTCGTGTGGAGATTGTCCCTAGTCAAAATTTTATTCTTCAAGGATAACCATAAAAAGATTATGCATTTAAAGGGAGCTTGTAGTTTCCATAAAATTCCATCTCCACTGTTTGGTTTCATGGCTTTCAATGGCCTTCTCATATCCCTTTTGACTTTTTAAATCCCTCCTTCCTTGTTGGCTGCCCAAACAAAATTGACAGATTAATTACACTGTCTATATGAGGCTTGATTAAGTGCATCTACATACTGGTTCCATTCCACCACCAGATAAATCTGGATCCCTAACTTTGCCTTTTTCCAGCCTGCTGTTCACAATTTGCTTACTCTTTGTTGTAGACATCTGCAAGGTAAAATTGGTTCCTGTTATCGCACAAACTGTAGATAGCGTACTGTCCTTCGTGATCCCAATCGATGGACAACAAACCAAGACCATAACCCACTGTCACCTCAGGAAGGGTTCCGGGTGACCCCTAAGGGAAGACTACGGGTGGTCTAAGGAAGTCCTAAGGGTCACGATACAAAGCTTGGAAGGATAGGATAAAAAAAAGAGGTAGGAAGGAAAGGAAGAAAAGAGGAGGAGGATGGATGAGAAAGCCCCAAAACCCATAAGGCTAAACAATCCAAGGTCAACCTAAGCGCTACAATCCTAAGCCTTGATTAAACAAGTGCCAAATTAATTATTTTCTTATGCAAGTAAGAAGTTAAAGGAATTTAACAAGTGATATCCAATGGACAACCAATTACATTATCATCAACACAGTGATTCATCACATGTCCATGTAAGCACAAGAGAGAAAAAATGACTAAACACTTGAATTAATCGGCATTAACATTATATCAGATCAAAAGAGATAAATAAAAAATGGAAATGCAAGATCTAGATTCTAGATACCAACAATATTTCCACAATTTACCCAATTTATGCTACTAATGTAAAATGACACTTTAACAATGTTTACCAAGTGACAAATTAACATGCACCAGATCTGATATAAGTGTAAGACAACATTAAAGTCAACAGTAAAATTAAGTCCAAAGTTATTAATTAAACACTTAAAACAAGTCTAGAACAGTTATTAATAAACTAGGAAAGTAAAGCTAGCAAACTAATCTACCAATTGGGTTTTAAGCTAAGCTAAATTGAACTGAAATTTTCTACGTTAAATCAGCCTTATGGCTGTAGCATTCAATTAGGTACAACAGAAAAGTAAATTACCAAAACAACAAACTAATTAGTCTAGGTGATAGATCTTTTGATTCTCTTTAATTTTGACTATTTACTTGCTAAATTTGACCAAATAGAACCTAAGATCTAGTTATTAAAGGTTTTGGAACACTTTATGAACATAAACCGGATCTGATATGTCAATTTGTAGCAGTGATATCAGGTACAAGAGAGAATCTAACCATTAAAATCCAAAGCTATTATGCTAGATTTATAGATCAGCTAGAGGGCTTGAAATTTGACTATTTATTTGCTTAAATTTACCTAGGAAACTCAAGATCTAGCTAATCTAGGGTTAATAACCTAACTAGGGTAAAAATTGCAGCAAAGAGAATGAAAGAAAGAGAGGCTGAAACCCTTCAAATGAGACCACGCAAGTGGGAAAAGGGGTCGCCCTAGTGGGGCGATTTCTTCTTTGTAGTCAAATCTCCACCTTGGTGGAAAAACACGCTTCCCAATGCACAATTTCACGTTCTCCGGTGCAAGATCAGTGCCTTAGTCTCTTTGGGTATGGAGTCAAAGCTTGGAGGAGAGGCTAGAAAGTCCCAAAAAAGAAATCTCCCTCACATGTTGTAGGGTTAGCTATCCTACAAGAGGGTTAAAATCAACAAGATATCTAGCAAAAATTTCATAAGATGATAAAACCTGTAACAAAGTTGTTAGTCTCCTAGTCTTTGCCACAAATCTTACCAATAACCTAGATCTAGGGTTGTAGAGATTAATCTATCCCTAAACTTAGTTTAAATCAAGTACATGAACAATATTAAATGTATAAATGGACAAATAAAACTAGAAATCTCTCACCCAATAACTTGAAGAAGAGTATACCAAGAGCATTGCACATTAATTATCCATCCATGAGCATCCAAAATATTGCAATCATCCATCCAAGAGCAAATCAATTTATCCAAAGAGAACAAGAACACAAATGTAGCGAAAATATAAAAGTGCCATAACAATAGTATTTCCACCATAAGCAAGCCTTACCAAATGAAATCAAGTGAGGAGTATTTATAGATCCTCTTCAACTTGATTTTGTCCATGTTATACCCCACTTTTAGGGATAACTAGGAGATCATGTCTCGAGGCCCACAGGTCCTAGACATGGAGTACCGAGAGCAGGATTGACTTTAGCATGGCCCACCTTTTCTTTCTTCCAGCATCTTTATCTTGTCAGCAGCAACAACATCCACCACCATCGGCTTGGTCCTGTGTCAGAGAAGGTTCTTGCTCCATGAGGTAATTAGTCCAGGTATCATGGTATGTGTCACTTTGATCATCAAAACCATTGAATGTATGCATCCGATTCCTTTTATTTCTAACAATTGCTTGGATCTTACACTTGTCCACTTGACCATGTTTTGGGGGATTGACAGGGTGCCCTAGCAAGCCTGTGTCTGTAGGTTTTGGTTTTCCACTGGGGGGAATTTCTGAAAAGCCATCGTCCGCTCCCATCATAGTACCACTTTTCCATCTTGTTTCTCGCTCACCTATCCCATTCCACTTGTCCAGGCATTGGGTTGACCTATTTTCAGGATTGCACCTTATCTCGTGGGAAGAAGGCGCTGAAGGCCCAAAAGGTAAAAGCAAGTTGGTAAAAGATAAAAGCCTGAAAATAAAACCTTGAGATGCTTCGCCCAGGGATCCCTGAGAAGGCAATAAAAGGCTTCTCAGCAAGAAACGAGAGGGACCCGAAAAATAATAAAACAAGACCTAACCAGAGGATAGGGGGTCTCATCACGAGCCAACCTATTAGGTCCATGGGTATCTAATAGTATGACATTGCCATTAGCTGGTCACCACACTAGGGCAATGACTCTTGGTTGCATGGCCAAGGGAAAGGGGGTCTCATCACGAGCCAACCTTCTCATTTCTGTGAAAATACTTGTGGGTAATGCTGTCACCACGCTAGGGCAGTGTCCCCTGATTAGCTCTTGAACAAAAAGCAATAAAAGATAAAAGAATAAAAGAATGAAGAATAAAAGGCAAGAATGGGCTTGGAAAAAATGCATCCATGACAGGTACAGCTCGCCTTCTACAAAGGCACCCATAGGTAACATTTTTGCATCCTTGGCCCTCATTGCACCCACATGTTTGGACATCCCCTGACCACATCACCCACTTACATGGCTTGGATGAGGTTTCTTCCAGGAACTTTCCTTCTTCTGTGGACACTAGCCCAATAGGACGCCTTGTCCTTTTCTCCAGACTTGTATTGTAGGCTTGTGTAACGTCTTTGAGCTGTTAACTGATGTATTAGGGATTTTATGCACATGTTTAATAATATTGATGATGAGATGTGATTGACATTGCTATGATCCCTGTGACTGATGAGCCCATGGAGGGCGTAGCTTTTGATGTGTAGGACCATGCTCGACGGACAGGTACCATTTGGACTGGTACAGATGGGGAGATGACCAGTTCGGACCTCCATGGGGCTGAAGAGCCCATCAGATGGGGATGCTGAGACCCCATTAGGGGGCAGAGATAGGACAGAGATAGATTAGGGGCTTTGCACCGGAGAAGAGGAGGACGTTCCACCAGAGGCACCCTGGCACAGCTTGACCTAGGGGGGTTGACCCATTTTTAGGGGAACGTTGGCCTTGGAAGGCCTAGGATGTCACCCATCAGGTCCATGACGTCATCCTTGCTTCATGGACGTTTTGGCAGATGGACAAGGCATTTGGCACGCGTGGCAGCTTGGAGAAGCCAAAGGGGGGCTAACGTTTTGCTCTTGGGGGCTGCATTTGCCCTAGAAGGGGCTAACGTCACCCTAGAAAGGGGATGACGTCCCTCTGTTGCTTGATTAGCGTTTTAATTTGTCATTTGATGTGAAACAGTATAATTTTCAATATTTTGGCCTTGTCGGTCTTTTTATGACCTAAAAGTAAATTAGGTCATTGATATAGTATAAATGAAGGATTTTCACCTTCATTTTTTCATCATCTCTCACTCACCACTTTGTGAGGTCTGAAATTTGCGCCCTATTCTAGGGTTTTGGCTGAAATAGCGAGGCGCACTTGTTGAAGGAAGATTTTTCTTGGCATTTTTTGGCATTTATCTTGGTGGAAGGTGTTACAACTAGGGTTTGCTACTTGATTTCTTGGTCAAATGTAAGTAAATTTTTGCAAAATTTCTTGAATGAATGGTTGTAGTTTTATTTCGCTTGCATTTATGGTTATAATTTGCTGAATAAACCCTAAGGGACAAGCACACATTGTAGGTCCTTGTCTCATGTCCCCATCAAGATTTCTAGCCATTTTATTTGCTGAAATGAGATAGAGCCTTGCCATAGCAACACTCTACTCTTTCATGCTGAAGAGGATTGAGCCTAGCCTTAGCTACACTCATTTTTCCCCTCTTCATATGCTAGCCGTTCTATCCTTAAACTGAGAAGAAGGAGACACCTTAAGCCTAGGTTCTCTACACTTGGGGCCGGTTTTTCTAGGGTTTGCTGATAGAGCCTTGCTGTAGCAACACTCTGCTTCATCAAACCCTCTTGTCTCGGTTTTATGCCTCATTTTCAGCTAGCCGTAATTGCCAGTGAGTTAAGGAAGGAGGAGAGAGCACCGGGGCCTAGTTCATCTACACCAAGGTGAGCCTCTCTCCCCTAGGGTTTGTGTCCTTGAGGCCTTGCTCTAGCAACACCTCAAGGCTAAGTCCTCTAGTCCTTAGCCTTATTACATTATTTGATCCTTCAGCTCTTACGTCCTCCCTTTGACTCCATTAACCCTAGGAAACGCACTGATCTAAGACCTAGCCTATGATTATTATGATAAAAAACAACAACTCTCTAATACTTTGAACAAACCCTAACTTTACTAACCCTAGCCTAATAACTAACCTCTAACCTATGTGCTGCCGTCTTCTTTAATACTATAAACATCCTATGTGCGACATCTATTTGTCTTTAAACAATTGAATGATCAACTAAAGCGTTGCTTCAAGTATTGTTACATTAATGATTAATTGCCACTGTTTATTGTGAAGTGCCTTTAGCATTCATTGAGAAGTTATATATATATTGTAATCATTGCTATCTTGTAGACATTGATTTACTTCATCAATTGTTGCTCAATTGCTTACTATCATAAAGTCATTGATTATATGAAGTACTAACCAACAAGCAAGCTTGCACATATAGTTTTATTGTTGCTTTGTCTCAAGCAGGTGATCTTATTGGTTATTACTTCCGGTTATCTTTACTGGCTATAAGTCGGACTTTCTGATCAGGTGGTGACTTGTGAGGGGGAAATTATCTTTTAGCTCTTAAGCCTTTTGCCTTCTCAAAACCCCAGGTCACCGGGGACGTCTCCCCTGGGCCTTACCTTCCTAAATAGAAAGAACCTTCCCATCGAGGTGACAGTGCGTGGGATTGGTTCAGTTATGCCAGTTTGACCTCTTTCATCCATCTATTAGCCTAACTACAAACTGTGCGATAACATTTTGGCACCGTTGTCGGGGAACATTGAGTCAAACCTTCCTCAGACGACACTTTTCGGTAAGCCTTGCCTTAGAGTCTTATTCTTACAAGCTTACCTGGCGACTCCACTTAGGGTGTTTTCCCTTATCCTTTGATAGTTTCAAGAAAATTATCTGGCGACTCCACTGATGACGAAGCCAACTATGACTTTACAATGGGACCCCGGAAACTACAAGCCTTTAGACATGAGTAACATCCCGGGGTACCCTCAAAAAATGCCCTTTGAATACATAAATTTGCTCCTTGGATTCACTGGTGGTGATAGAGAGACAACTGACTATCACATGAGAAATTTTTGGAACTTCTTCCTATCCTACCTTGTCGATGATTATGCTGAAGACGTGGTCATGAAACTTTTCTCTACCACTCTTTGTTGCAATGCCAAAGAGTGGTATGCCAATCTCCCTAATGCCAGCATCACGACTATGGAGCAATTTGAAAAAATCTTTCTCGAGAGATGGGGTATCTAGTTGGAAGATATCCCAGTACTATCACTCTTGCATGCAGATGGAAGAAGATCTTGTATAGATTCAAACAACTTGGTGTAGAGCCTCCAATGCACAACAAAAGCATGGTGAAAAACTTTCTATAACAAAGATATTGTATCAGAATGGTTACTCAGAAGTTCAGGATAATGGATTGCTAATCCATGACAAACTCTCATGATGATAGAAGTGCCACTTGGATATGTTCCAGTTTGAGCTCTGGCATGATGTTATGAGCTAGCAGGAAAGAAAAAAGCTGAATCCAACTATGATATACTATAATGATCAGAGCTGTATGAAGTCTCCAGAGAAAACCGGTGTTCCAGAAAGACCGAAGTACATTGAGATCAAGCATTACATTCTCCTTGATGAAGTCCAGAAGAGAAAAGTGGTTCTCCAATATATCTCCACAGATGAGCAGATAAGCAGATATCTTGGTAAAGCCTCTGTCCAAGATGAAAGAGTTTGCGTACTCAAGAAACAAGCTGGAGCTCGTGAAGACGACTTCCTTATTGAAAAAGGAAAAGATGACTCCCAGGTTGGGAGGGAGCACTGATGTGTTATTGATTTATGGATAGTCATTTTTCAAGTTCGAAAAATGGTCCAGGATGAGCAGTTCCTTTCCAGTTCGGAAAGTGGTTTAAGATTTCTGACGGACATGCATTTTTCCAGTTCAGAAAATGGTCCAGATTGAACGGTCATTTTCGTAATGAAAATGGTTCGATGGATTGATGATGTACCATAGACAACTATTCCCCTTGTGGCCAGTGTGGGGGAATGGTCTAGGACAGTCTTTCTTCTTGACGGTCACTCTCAGTAGTGGTTAAGAAGATTGGTCTGCCTCGCCGGACAGTCATTCTTTCGAAGCTCATAGTTGTGAGCAGTTTCGAAGAATGGTCCGTTTTGGAGGTTGGTGCAGGATAGTCATTCCCTAGGGCATATTCATTCTCTCTAGGTTGCACTTTGTTTAGAGCCGGAGGAATGACCCAGATAGGTGAATGGTCTAGGTTCAACAATCAGGGATAGGCATTCCCTAGGGCAGACTCATTCTCTCCAAGTTGCACTTTGTTTAGTGCTGGAGGAATGGCCCGGATAGGTGAATGGTCCAGGCTCATAAATCAGGACAGGTATTCTTCCTTGCTTGAGAAGAATAGTCCAGATAGCCCATCATTGATGTTTTACTCTCTGAGGGCAGATGTTCTTCTAGATCTCACAGATGTGAGTGGAAGAATGACCCAGATGATTCAATTTATATCATGACATTGTTTTTCTATGCAAGTTGATATTAGATGATATGATTGCCATGGAGACTGTATGTCTCTGGACAACATATATATGCTACTGTGGTGGATGTGTTCAACTGATTATGACTATATGTCACTGATCAAGTAGCCGTGTGCTACTTGGTGTGGTAGTATACCACTTGATTGTAGTTGTGTACTACTATGGATGGACACAGTTGTGTTCTATTAAATGACATTGTTCCGATTGCCTTGTAGACTATCAGTAGTGTTGAAAATGATTATCAGCTAGATGGATGGTCAGTGTGCTGGTTGACTGACATTGTCCAAGCGGAAAATAGTCCAGGACAGTTATTTTTCTAGGACGTATGTCCAGATTAGAAGAATAGTCCTTGTAGCCTGTGGTGTGGCTTCCAGCATCTGTTGGAACAATTATTCTTCTAGGACATATGTCGGATTAGAAGAATGGTTCTTGTATCACTCTGTGGAGTGAGTGACTTATCCAGCATCATGTCTGATTACTCAGATGGAGTATGGTTTCGTGAAATAATGCAGTTGATGTTGTCAGATGACACTGATAGTGATGATGGTGCTCGTGATCTAATCATGAGATAGTCTATACGACTATGATGATGCTACCGGGTGAATGGTATGTTTGTGCTCAAGACCATCACTTTCAATACCTCCCTAGCTAGGAGGGAATGTTGATATTATGGTAGCTGCGGGAGGTATTTACCTCCACGTGTAAACCTGACGAGAATAAAATATTCCGGGAAGCAAGAAGAAACCCTAAATAACCCTAGAAGACTAGTCGGCTCAAGAGAATGATTTATATTAAGGTATTAGTCTCGAAGAGAAGAAGTCGGCCTAGCTAAGTGACTTGGAGGACTATAAATAAAGGGTGCTTGAGCTCATTTGTATAGGCATTGTTATCCCCGATTTCTAGGGATAACTAGGAGATCATGTCTTGAGGCCCACAGGTCCTAGACATGGAGTACCGAGAGCAGGATTGACCTGAGCATGGCCCTGGAGGGCCCATCTTTCTTCTCCTTCATCAGACTTGTCTTGTCAGCAACAACAACATCCATCACCTTCAGCTTGGACTTGTATCGGAGAAGACTCTTGCTCCATGAGGTAATTGGTCCAGGTATCATGGTATGTGTTATTTTTGATCATTATAACCTTTAGATATATGCATCTTACTCCTTTTGTTTCTGACAACTACTTGGATCTTACATTGACCCGCTTGACCATGGTTGGGGGGATTGATAGGGTGCCCTAGCAAGCTTGTACCCATAGGTTTTGGTTTGCTACCTGGGGGATTTCTGAAGAGCCATCGTCCGCTCCCATCATATCATCACTTTTACATCTTATCTCTCCTCATCTGCCCCTTTCCCCTAGTCCGGGCATTAGGATGATCTGTTTGTGGGGTTACACCTTATCTCATGGGAAGAAGGGGCTAAAGGCTCAGAAGGTAAAAGCAGCTGGTAAAAGATAAAAGCCATAAAAAATGAAACCTAGAGATGCCTCGCCCAGGGATCATCGAGAAGGCAATAAAAAGCCTCTCAGTAAGAAAGAAGAGGGACCCGAAGAAAATAACAAAACAAGACCTAGCCAAGAGGATAGGGGGTCTCATCATGAGCCAACCTATTATGTTCATGGGTACCTAGCAGTATGACATTGCCATTATCTGGTTACCACGCCAGGGCAGTGACCTTTGGTTGCATGGCCAAGGGAA
>ML779472.1:360063-376268 GCA_009831015.1 Picea engelmannii
TATATTCATGAGCATACTTTGGATATGTTGTCTCTAATTGTCTCTAATGCTTTGGAAACATGATTTAAAATCTTAAAAATATATTTTTTTCGTTAAAATTTTAATATTTTATGTATTTTTTAAAAAACCGATTCATTGAAACCAGTTTGACCGGTTCATTACCAGTTCCGGTTCAGGTTGGACCCTCGACCGGTTTCGGTTTTTAAAATTATGGTTGTAAGTGATTCTCTTGGCTGCTAAATGTAATTTTGTTGCTGATATACTTTCCTAAAGCTAATAAAATCTCTCTCTCTCTTTGGGTTTCCCCACATTGGGGTTTTCCTTGGCTGGTTGCCTAAATTTTTGAGTTTTACATGGATGTGTAATTGCTGTTGATTGTGTTTATTTTGCTGCAAAAGTTCTTGGCAATGTGTATTTCTGCTCATAATATTTTCTGAATGTGAGTTTAATACATTTCAGAGTTCATTCATGACAGTTATCTCTAGGTTGCCAAGTGTATGACAAAATTTGTGCATGCTGATTTTGTCGTTAAATTTCTACATGGTATCAGAGATTGGGCTCTGAGTAACAATGAGCAGTGAGATTTTTGGGAAAGATTTGAAGGGGGAAACTTGATTCTTTGTTTTCCATTGAACAATTGACAGGGAGATGACTGTTTGCATCAGGTATGAGGGCCGGTTGGATGGGATTTCCAACTATTTGCAATGGAAAGTCAGGAATCAAGATGTCGTCTATTATCAGAGAGAACAAGATTTGGAGCTTTGTTAGCACCATAGTTGTTCCATCAGCAGACCCTGTAGCTTTGGATTTGTATGAGGTAAAGGAGGCCAAAGCTCAAAGGCTTATTCTGGATGGGGTGAAGGACCACCTTATTCCACACTTGGATGAGAAGAAGACAACCAAAGAGATGTGGGATGCACTTAAAAACTTGTACGAGGCAAAGAATAAAAACTGGAAGATGGCCTTGGAGGATAAACTGTATGATACCAAGATGGGTAAGGGGGAGAGTGTGTCTTCTTATCTTACTCGGGTAGCTCAAGTGAAAGATGAGCTGGCTGCAGTTGGTGAGGTCATATCGGATTCAGAGTTGGTGAGGATAGCCTTGAAAGGCTTCACCAAGGAATGGGAAGTCTTCGTGAAGTGTGTGGTGGGTCATGAGCATCTTCCAGATTGGAGCAGACTGTGGGACGATTTCACTCAGGAGGAGATTCGGGAAGGATCTCAGAGCAGTGGACAGAAGGGAGATGGAGCTGAAGAAGAGAATGTTGCTCTTGATGCAAAGGGCAAAGGGAAGAATAATGTAAATTTCGGGAGGGACTTGAGTAAAGTTAGATGTTACTGTTGAAACCAGTTGGGGCACCTTGCTTCTCAGTGTCCTGAGAGGAAGAAGAAGAAGAAGGAACATGAGGGGCTTGATACAGCTGCTACAACAACCATGGAGGACTTTTCATCCAAGTTTGATAAGTAATTTTATTTGGTTAGTCTAGCATCCAGTGTTGGTAGTGGAGGATTTGGGGGTGATAACAGATGGATTGTTGACAGTGGAGCCTTTTGTCACATGACGAGAATCTAGCGAGTATTCCTTATTATCACATAGACAGGTCTTGACTGGCTGGTGGAGAGTGAAGGAGGTATGGCACGAGCTATATGTGGTGTTGGAAGGGTTAGAATCTGACTCGAGTATGGGGGACTCCTGGAGGTTGATAGAGTTCTCTTTGTTCTAGGGTTGAGGGTTAACTTACTCTTAGTCTCAGCCTTGGAGGATGCTGGATATTGTGCATTGTTCAAGAGGGGACATGTATTTATCTACAGGGAGGGAGTGGACCCGGTTGAACCACAACTGATTGGTGATCGGGTCGACAGGTTGTACATGTTGCGAGGACAACCTTCGGGTTATGATTCAATGTTGGATGAGGAGCAAGAGGCTCTTGAGATTGTGGTGGGCCCAAGGATTCAGTCTTGCATTCCGAGAGAAGAGAGGGAGTCTCTTCTGAGCACTGATAGGAGGCTCAGCTGGTGTGATCGAACCGATGCTCAGGGTGGAGTGTATTCTCCTAGGAGCTCAGGGTTCAGAGTGGCTGTCAGGAGAAGATCTTCTGGTTTGAGTTTTGTTCAGGTGTTGGGGTTGGCTCCAGGTTCAGAGGGAGCTACTATTGCGAATAGTGTGATGGGACCAGATGATGGTGATGGTAGCGAGTACATCCCTCGCCTTAAGAGGGAGTGTCAACTTTTATAGCTCGGGAGGTACTCCGCATGTTTGTCTTGTATGTGGAAGCAACCTTATATTTGCACTACTAGACACTTGACTTTGTGATGGGTTTTTGTCAAGTTGTAATAAAGTGGTTCTTTTATTAAAGTGACTTTATTTCATAAAGTGCACTTATGTTATAAAGTGAAATTGTACTTTAATATTTTCACTGATTTATTTTGGAGGGAATGAATCATGTCCCTTGATCATGTAAAGGCAAGACTAGATCTTGGCCTTTGGATTTAGGGATGGGGAAGGTGAAAAGACACTTGGAAGGTGAAAGGTCATTTTCGAATTATAAGATAATGCATTGGGTAGTGTGCAAGACTCAATGAGAAGAGGAGATTGAGAGATTTTCGAGAGAGCTTGAGAGAGGAAAGTGAGCAACAATTTTTTGGCACGGATTCCAAGGGAGATTGGGCACATTTCCCAAGGGAGAATTTCTGTTTAGAAGAGGCTGAGATTTATTGCTGAAGACAGGTCGTACTGTACGGATCCGTACATGCCATACAAGAACAAGTTTTGGCACGAAAATTGAAGGAAGTGTGGGCATGGTTTTCAAGGCAACCATTGGTGAATTTTCTGTTGGAGGTCGGTCGTACATGAGTGAAGGTACAAACAGCCTGTTGTGGGCACAAATATCGATGTGCTGATTTCAACAAGGTCGTACAATTGTACGAATTTGGCATGTTTTTCTAGGCAGTGGATTTGTGGGACTGTTGGGTGCTGTAAGTGATTCTCTTGGTTGCTAAATGTAATTTTGCTGCTGATGTACTTTCCTGAAGCTAATAAAATCTCTCTCTTTGGGTTTCCCCACATTGGGGTTTTCCCTGGCTGGTTGCCTAAATTTCTGAGTTTTACATGGATGTGTAATTGCTGTTCATTGTGTTTATTCCGCTGCAAAAGTGCTTGGCAATGTGTATTTCTGCTCATAATATTTTCTGAATGTGGGTTTAATACATTTCAAAGTTCATTCATGACAATTATCTCTAGGTTGCTAAGTGTATGACAAAATTTGTGCATGCTGATTTTGTCGTTAAATTTCTACAACTAGGACGAGGAAATCACAACCTAAGACACTAAAGCCCAAACGACTTGTCAAAAATATAAATGTAATGATACTTGTAGATTCCAATAGTGCTCATGAGTCATGACTATATAGACATCAATGTTGCTAAATAACTGAACCTTTTTGTGTACCCCACCAAGACCTCATGGTTACGGTTGCTGATGGACAAAAGGCCAAGAGAGTAGGAAGATGTCATAAAGTCTTAGTTGAAATACAAGAAGTGGAACTATGAACATGATTCTATACTTGACCACTTGATAGGATGGATGTGGTGCTAGGTGCATAATGGTTGATGCAGTTGGGCACTTATACCACCAACCTTGAAGAACAATGCGTGGAGTTTAATTGACAAGGTCAACATTATAAATTATATGGTGTTGAAGGGTCCATTCTCAAGAAGGATGAACTACAATTAATGAAAAAGCGCAAGAAGCACATACGAACATACAACAACAAAAGCAAGGAAAATATGTTACCAAGAAGCATCAAGGTTTTATGTTAAACAACTGGGTCAATGTAACATACATAAATAAGAAAAAATAATAATAATAGTAATAAATAATAAATAATAATATTAATAAATAATGAAAAGTTGGCAGACACATCCCACTTCACCTTGTGAGTAGTCAATGCATATAAGTAAACTGTCATGAGGCTCATTGTATCTTATCATTCAATCGATCATTTATTCAATATATTCATATATACATTTATATATTTTGGTCTATGCAATTAAAGTCTTAATCCATAAAGCACTTCCCTATAGTGGTATCAACGCCATTGATTTGGCCAATTGTGGGCGAAAACCACAGATTATTCCAGCATTCAAGTTGTCTGGACTCTGGAGTGTTGTTCCGTATAGCCCTAGCAACTATCTACTGTTTTGTACGCTCGTAAACAACAACATCTCATGCTGTACCACCGTACTCATCTCTCACATCTGATTCTTTCCGCCATACTGCTACAACCACCACCATTTTTGGCTGCCACCATACGCCTGCTGCTCTGTATAGCTGATCCGAATTGGATCCTTGCCAAAATCTCTTTGTAAACTTTGTAATAAGCATTTAATTGTTTTTTTTTTTGGTGTTGAGTAAATGTCCAAAAATTTATTTGGAAGTTGAAACAAACCATTATGATGGTTGGCCTTCCAAGGCAGCCCATTAAAAAATGAAGGCTACGGTGAAGAAGGACATTGAATATAGAGGAGCGATGAGGAGGAAATGTGTTAAGGTTTAAGCTATTATTAGGTTTCTTTTCAATTCACTAGATAATCATAGCATAGATAGGATCACTGAGAAATACACAATCATAAGAGACACAACATTTATCCTGGGAAAGCCTCATGGGGGAGAAAACCCAACAAAAACTTCCTTAATATAGATAGCCAATACAATGCCAAGAGAATAAATCAAACAAGACAGAAAGTCCTCTCCCAAGTAGTGTGCCTCTCTCTCTCTCTCTCTTCTTCTCCAATTGTAGCTCCAGACTTGCGCTTTGATGAACAAGTGAGTGTGTCCAAATGAGGCGCTAGCCTCTCTTATTTATACAATCTGGTAGGCGTTGGAGTGAGGTGTCTTTTCACTGGCAGGGCCGACTTCTCAATCTGGGTGGTTATAACCACTTTAATATATTCTGGGTGGTTATAACCACTTTAATATATTTTGGGGCTGACTTTTCATTTAGCCCATTACAATTAGGGTTTGACCAATCCGCAAAAGGGGATTTGGTCAATTACAATACCCGACATGATCAATCCGCAAAAGGGGATTGATCTAATGAATAATACATCAATAATAATTAGAATACTCTTTGCAGTTACATTATTTCAACACTCCCCCTTAACAAGAAGGGTATTCTACAATAGCATTAGGCGAGAGAGAGGGCATCATCATCAACAACATCTTGGAACACTGATTGACATATCTATAAATCATCAGAAGTTTTTCTCATCATCAATTACAACAGAGAGCTGGAATGCTATCATCATCCTCATCAGCAAGAGGCTAAGGTAATATCATCATCATCTTTAGCGTGAGGCTAAAGTAACATCATCATCTTCGGCATGAAAGATGAAATGACATCATCATCATCATAATCATCTTTAGCAAGGAGTTGAAGTGGCATCATCATCATCATCTTCAGCAAGAAGCTGAAGTGGCATCATCATCATCAACTTCAACAAGAAGCTGAAGTGGCATCATCATCATAAACTGCATCAACATGGATTAGTATAGCACTAATACATCATCATCATCAATAACAACACAAGGCCGATACAACATCAAAAGCAACAATATCACAGCATAAAGGCTGGAGCATCATCAACATTAACACTAGGCTGAGAGTCTTCAGCACGAGGCTGGCATCACAACACGAAGCTGGCAACACATCATCACAACACGAGGCTGGCACATTATCACATCATGAGGCTGGCATCACAACACTTAAGCTGGCACATCATCACAGCACGAGGCTAGCACATCATCACAACACGAGGCTGGCATGTCATCAACACGAGGTTGGCACATCATCACAACACGAGGCTGGCATGTCATCAGCACGAGGCTGACATCACAACAATTAAGTTGGCACATCATCACAACAATTAAGCTGGAATCACAACACAACAATTAAGCTGGCATCAACAATTAAGCTGGAATCTCAACACAACAATTAAGCTGGCATCAAAATTTAGCTGGAATCTCAACACAACAATTAAGCTGGAAGCACAACACTTGGCTGACATCTCAACACAACAATTAAGCTGGAAGCACAACACTAGGCTGGCATCTCGACACAACAATTAAGCTGGAAGCCCAACACTAGGCTGGCATATCAACACAACACTACTCCCCCTATCGAGGGAGGTCCTTTCGGACTATACCGAGCGTATCTTGAAAGTGCTCAAACTTTACATGAGATAGAGGCTTGGTCAACACATCGACAACCTGTTCATCTGTGCTAACATATTGGAGCTTTAATGGTATCGGATCTCTATGTGTTTTGACTTGTCATGAAATACAGGATTCTCTGTCATCTTTATGTAGCTCTGGTTATCACATAGGATTGTGGTTGCTTCCATCTCTAGGTCGAATAGACCAGTCAACAACTTACGAAGCCATATCGCTTCACAACTGGCAGAACACGCAACAATGTATTCTGCTTCCGCTGTACTGAGAGCAATGCTTGATTGCTTCTTACTCTGCCATGAGATCATTGTTGATCCCAAACTGAAACAACATCCTGAAGTGCTCTTTCTGTCAGACACTTCCAACCCAATCTGAATCAGTGTACCCACTCAGTGTGAAATTATGATCTCCATCATAACTGAGACCATAATTTAATGTACCCTTAAGGTACCTCATCACATGTTTTGTAGCAACTAGGTGAACATGTCTGGGTTCTACCAGAAACTGACTCAAAGTGTTCACGAAAAAACAAATATCTGGTCTGGTGTTCGTCAGATACATTAGCGATCCAATGATCTGTCTATACAACGTGGCATCAATCAATTCTGACGGAGTGTCGACCAAAAGCTTCAGCTTCGTTTCCATGGGTGTATTCATGGACTTGCACTCCAACATATCAAATCTCTTCAGGATTTCAACTACATACTTCCCTTGGTTAAGGAAGATTCTCTCTGGGCTCTGCCATACCTCAAGACCTAAGAAATAATGCATTAGGTCAAGGTCTTTCATCTCAAATTCTGAAGCGAGCTTCTTCTTACATTCGGTGATGAGTTTTTCTTCTCCAGTTAAGAATAAGTCATCCACATACAACAACAATATCACCGACTCATGATTCATAACCTTGAAGTAGAGGTTAGAAACAACTTTACTCTTGGTAAAGCCCAAGCTCGTCAGAAAACTATCTATCCTCTACAATATCAAGCTTTGGGAGCTTGCTTCAACACGTACAGATCCTTCCTCAACTGGCAGACATGAGTCTTTCTATCTTCAATCTTCAAATCAATTTTTCTCATTACATTGTACCAATCTGATACACTTGCTCAGCTGCAACTCAATTTGCACAATCATGTGCTTTCTGCAAAGCACTTATCTGTCTCATTGTCTGGGAGTATGTCCTCTACTTTCTCTGCAACTGTTCCTTCTGGAACTGGGACTCTGCACTTGCACCTGCTCTACGACTAAGAATGATTGCTTCATCCACACTATGGCTGCTAAAATCTGAGAGTAACTCCTCTTCTTCTACAACGACAACAACTTCATCTGAAACTGAGGGTGGCTCAATAACTGATACTGAAGATAACTCTTCTTCTTTCATGGAGGTAACTCTATCTTTCATTATAGTCATGTCTCCATGACCCAATTAATGTACTGCACCAACTGCCACTCAATTTTAAATATGGGGATTGCTCCCCCTGCATCTCATACTATATAAGAATCATGGTTGTTTTGGTTGTCTTCATAAATACTGGAACTATTTCTTCAATAAGTATCTCGTCATAGTCTTCTCCCTTTTGCTGGGAGAATCCTCTGGACATACATCAGGCTTTGTATATCTGCAACATGTTTGATCTATATAGATCAATATTGGAAGTCAATACTGACTTCTCTTCTTACAGAAGAATCCATATCCTAGTCTTTCTGACTGGCTTCCTTCTTTGTCACTGAAACAAGGGAATCTTCCCAGGAGATTTCATATCTCCTAGAAGTTTCTGAAGCTACGATCTAGTCTTCTCACAACATTTGTCTCCCAATCATGGAAGTTGACTCTTCATCTGATACTTTCTGAGATCAGGCTTACTCTCGATTTCTTTTGAGTCTATAAGGACTTCATCATCTCTTACAGGGTATACTTGGTGTTGAATACCAAGTCTAGATGTGAAAGACAAAGTCAGGCTTCAAACGAGTTCTTCTTCCTGTTCTAATGTTCGGTCATCTTTGGAGCCTTTTTCTCCTTTCAACCAATATTCATATGAGATACTCTGAATCTCAAGAGATAGCTTCTTCTTCATCTTCTTTGGTACATGAGTGTATATGGTCATGTACATAGTCAGCTTCATGTCTCATATAATATGTTGCCTTCGACAACCTTCACTATAGCTTCCTCAGAGTTATCACCTGTGCCCTGAAACAAGGTCAACAAGCAAGAATAATACTCTTTTGATAGTAGTAGATAAAACAATAGCACGAATAATCATCACAGTAGCTCCTTTAAAGCTATCACTTGTGACCTGTCTGAAGTAAGGATCAAAAGTAAGAAATACAATACGAAATGAGGTCAACACTCTTATAGTGTTGTGATCAACCATTCCTCCATTGCAACCTGGAACTAACACAAGAGGTTTCTCCTAGAGGAGATGTTAGTTGTATCAGGCAAATGATTACATTAAGCATTTATCTCAATATGCTCACATGCTACCAAGTATAATACTTTTCAAAGACTGCTATCTTAAGTATAGTGTTTAGTTGTAAAGGGGTAGTTATCAACATGTCATGTGCAACTTTGAATCTTATCAACTTAATTAATCAAACCTTGAACCTGGAGCCTTGTCCTCAAGAATGAGTGTGCTTTCTTCAACTTGTCTTATGTACTAAGACAATATGATATCTTGACAGAAGGTTGGGTTAGAGGGTAAACTCTATGATCTCAACTTTCAATCCATCTAATACCTTGACTCGGATTTTGACGAAAGGTTAGAATGATGGTCATAGCTACAACATGCAACACTGATCAAAATAATGTCACAACAAATAGATGCATATCAGAATAATCACACCTGGGTTGCATTATTCCTCTGAATGTGTTGGATCTTGAGATCCTTCTGGATCTATGGCAAGAGATCTCTTCTCCTGCAAATACCCTTTAATGCTTAACAATTTAAACATATGTGAGTACATACCTCTGATAACATTTGCAGGTAGTGGCACCATTTGGTAGCAGCGACAATGATCACCAACTCTTAAAAACTTCAAGGGTGACTGCAACTGGTACTACGATTGATACTTCAATTGGTTTTAAGACTGCAATTGCAACTGCAACTTAGGTTTTATGAGGAAACCCTAATTTTTCAAACTTCAAATTTTGAAATTCTGATCCAGGGGATAGATGCGCTGAGCTGAGGCGAGTAAGCTGGTGCAGTCAGATTTCTGAAAATCCAACTTTTACCCCCTCAAACTTGACCAACGGATTTCTAGATTGGTGCTTCTGGTACTTCTGGTTTTCTGGTTTTTTGGTATAGGTGAAAACTAGGGTTTCACTTTCCGGGAGATCTACCCACTGAAAAGGTGCACTGAAGGTGCCAAAGAACTCCTTGGGTTAGGGCGCACTTTTCTAGATGGTTTTGAGGCTGAAACTCTTCTTCAATAAAAAGCCCTAATTTGCATGTACGACAACAATGACGTTTTTCTTCTTGTGAAAGATGCTCTCTTCAGCTTAGCTCTGATACCATGTTAAGGTTTAAGCTATTATTAGGTTTCTTTTCAATTCACTAGATAACCATAGCATAGATAGGATCACTGAGAAATACACAATCACAAGAGACACAACATTTATCCTGGGAAACCCTCACGGGGGAGCAAACCCAACAAAAACTTCCTTAATATAGATAGCCAATACAATGCCAAGAGAATAAATCAAACAAGATAGAAAGTCCTCTCCCAAGTAGTGCGCCTCTCTCTCTCTCTCTTCTTCTCCAACTGCAGCTCCAGACTTGCGCTCTGATGAACAAGTGAGTGCGTGTCCAAATGAGGCGCTAGCCTCTCTTATTTATACAATCTAGCAGGCGTTGGAGTGAGGTGTCTTTTCACTGGCAGGGCTGACTTCTCAATCTGGGTGGTTATAACCACTTTAATATATTCTGGGGCTGACTTTTCATTTAGCCCATTACAATTAGGGTTTGACCAATCCGCAAAAGGGGATTTGGTCAATTACAATACCTGACATGATCAATCGACAAAAGGGGATTGATCTAATGAATAATACATCAATAATAATTAGAATACTCTTTGCAGTTACATTATTTCAACAAAATGAAGAAGGGCGGTAGCAGAGATGAGAGTTCAAAGAAGCAGTTTGCTTGATGATCGGAGGAGAATAAGATATTGAATCTGTCCCACGATGAATGCATATTGTTGTTGAGCCATGACCATTTGCAAATTTACTACCAGTGAGTAACAGTACACTAAATCTGTGTATAGCTCACCATTTTGTAATCAATTTCCTGCTTAATAAAATCCCCAGTCAATCTTGTTTTTCCATTTGGGTTTCTGGAGTAAATCTCTGTTGTTATGGCACTTGAATGAGCATTTTATCCTGTGGTTGTTGTTCTGGTTATTATCTGGTTGCATTGTTGGGTTTATATTTATGTTTGTGCACTATTTAATGTACCCATAACAACACTGTCCCACATCCCCTACAACGTTTCCACCTTGATCTCTGTTTGCTGGGCATAAGAAACTGCTTGTGCATGTGTCAATTACATACATCAACTCATTTGATTATTTGCTGGTGTGAAAATTACATTCTACAACATGAAACCTCTTGGTCTGTTCATTGGTATAAACTACTAAAGCATTTGCACACTGGATGGTAGTGACCTCTCTTTAATTAAATTGTTGTGGTTTATTACACCCATATGACCTCAACCAGAACAACATGTCTTATCATTGATGGATTGTTGTTCAAATAATCAGCAACATAACCACATCCTCATTCAAACCATTTAATATTATTTCCTTGAATAGCTGATTGCATAGTGTTGGATGGAGCGAGTTGGTTTGTGCTTATATTTAGACTATGGGTTAACTCTGCGTCACCCACACTGTTTTTTAATTGAATCTTCCATGCATTTTATTAGTTGCTGGAATATGTATATCCCTCCACTTGTGTTTGCACATCTAATTCCACAGTGCATGTCATTTGGCTCATTTAAATATGAGCTTGACATAGATTTGGCAAATGAATATAGGCTGCTAGGTTTGCGCCCCATTGTTGGGCATTGGTTTGGCCACCACAAACAATTAGCAGTGAAACAAAATATATATCGATTGCCTGGACATACAATACTCAGCTTGATAGAGAACAAAATCCATTTCTGTAGAGGATCTATGTTGACAAAATGGGCAGGCCATAGACCTATCGTTTACGGATCAATTGCACATTGTACAAATCCGTCTACTCAACCGTCAATTCTTACTTTCCTTAGGAGTCTTCCTCCCCAAAACTCTGTGGGGACTCCTGATTTGCAGATATACTGCAGCAACACTAGCCTCATCCCATAAGTATAAGGGAAGTCCCTGATCATGCAACATCGACCTCGCTGCACCTATAATGGCCCTGTTCTTCCTCTCTGCAACCCCGTTCTGCTGGGGATAGTAAGGAACGATCAACTTCCTTTTGATCCTTGCCTGGGTACAAAAGTCTTCAAACTCTGTGGAGGTATACTCACCTCCATTGTCTGACCGTAAGACCTTGATCTTCTTTCCTGTCTGGTTCTCCACAAGAGCTTTGAACTTTTGGAACCTCGTAAAGACCTCACTCTTGGCCTTCAGGAAATAGATCTAGGTCTTCTTGGAGTGGTCATCTATGAATGTGAGATAATACTCACAACCACTCAAGGACACTCGTGACATGGGCCCACACACTTCTGTGTGTATCAAATCTAGTATCCCAGCTGATCTGCTATCACTGCTGGGAAAGGCAACCTTGGTAAACTTACCAAGTGCACACCCTCTACACACATCTTGATGCTCTATGCTGAACTGTGGCACTCCTGTCACAATCTTAGCGCTCCCAAAGCTCCATGATGTAGATGAGCCATCGTCCGATGCCATAGCTCACACAACTGATTGGTACTGTCGCTACTCGCTGCTAAGGCATGCAGTGGTTGAAAAAGCAATCTATATAGTTTCCCATCCCTCACTCTAATCACCTTCCCACAGGTGATACTGGACCCCTTAGGGTGTATGAGGAACTCTGTCCCTTTGAAGGACACCTCAAGACCCCTGTCCTGTAGGATGCCATAGCTGACACAACTGGC
Organism: Picea engelmannii; assembly: GCA_009831015.1. NCBI lineage: Eukaryota > Viridiplantae > Streptophyta > Pinopsida > Pinales > Pinaceae > Picea > Picea engelmannii. The sequence continues at coordinate 372,388 of ML779472.1, forward strand.
TGGTACTGTCGCTACTCGTTGCCAAGGCATGCAGTGGCTGAAAAAACAATCTATACAGTTTCCCATCCCTCACCCCAATCACCTTCCCACATGTGATACTGGACCCCTTAGGGTGTATGAGGACCTCTGTCCCTTTGAAGGACACCTCAAGACCCCTGTCCTGTAGGGTGGAAATTGAGATAAGATTCTTCTTCAGCCCAGGGATCGACAACACATCCTTGAACGATATGGGTGGCATATTATCCCTCTGAATTGTAGTGTGCCATGCCCAACAACCCTGACAATGGTGTCATCTCCAAGTGCAATCTCTATCTTGATCTTAGGATCTTTGAGATCAATGAAGTGCTCTCTCACACCTGTCATATCTCTCGAAGCTCCATTGTCTATATACTAGATGCTGGATGGTGTCTCAACTGACGCACAACAAACTATGAAATCACACTCCCTCTCAAATTGAGTAGTGAACTCCTCCTCATTTGCTGTAGCTGCTGTACCACCGGGCATCTTCTTCTGCCTGTTGGGACACTACCCAACATAGTGTCCCAATGCCCATCCTCTTACAAGAAAAGCATTTCACTTTGCTCATATCTCTCTTCTGCCCACTACCACTTTGCTGTGGCTTGGTCCCTCCCTTGGGACCCTGTGTAGCACCCTGATCGGTCTTCTTCTTGCCCTTTGCGTAAAGAGCAAGATCCTCTTCACCCTCTCCAACATGCTACTGGCCTATAGATCCAGAGTTAAATCTCAGCTCCTCCTGCACGAAGTCATCCCAAAGTCTCTCCCAACTGGGCATAGCCTCCTTGGCCACAATGCTTCGCACAAAAGTCTCCCAAGGTTTGGAGAGGCCATTTAAGGCTGTCCTCACCAACACCATGGGATCCATTATGTTGATTTTTCATAAACTAGGTTAAGCATGAAGTTCATTTCATTTTAGCATTTCACTTAACCATAAACAATAATGTTGCAACAACCAAGATCACAAGAAGAAACACCATGCACAAGAACACAAGAAGTATCCTGGAAAACCCTTCTCAACAAGGGAAGAAAACCCAACCAAATCCTTTGCTATATTCTTCAAGAGAAAGACCTCCACCAAGATAAACCTTAGCACACAAGAGGGTGCTTCAAACCCTAGAAGACTAGCGCCCAAGAGAGGTGCACACCTTTTCCCAAGTATATGTGTTTGCTGAAATTTCCAAACTCACAAGGAAGATATAATTCCACAATGGGGAATTGTCCCTTACTTATATTAGACTTGTCCAATCAACAAAGGCATCTATTGGCTCAACAAGGCCGACCTCTCTAAGTCACTATATAATTTGTTATTATTATAATTAATATTAATATTAATATTAATTATCTTTTACATTTATTATTAAGGTGGGGCCGACTTGTACCCTTTACATAACAATTAGGGTTACAGGTAGGTTTGACTCTTGAACAGTAAATAGCAAAGGATCTGATACACCCACTAGTGCTCATCCACTAGGGGCACATCCATAGGGATGTCATAGCTCTGATTCATTGCATTACACAGAAGAACCAAGTCTTCACAAGTTCACCTGTGCTCGCCCATGGGCACGTCTACTCTACAGATCTGCTTTCCCACTGCCACCAACAGGAGAATCATCTGGAGTCTTCTCATCAACTCTGCTGCTCAGAGGAGGCTGATACATCATCTTCATTTCTGTTCTCATGACGATGCACCCAACACTTTGGGATTTCACATGTTCACCTTGTACTCAGCCACAAGCATGTCCTAACTCAACATATCGCTTTTCCACTGGATAATCATCTGGAGTTCTTCTCAACTCTCTGAATGGAGGAGGTCATCTCTACGTTCCTAGCTCTGTCTCAGGCAGGAACCACGTACCCTTCTTAGGGGTTTTCTCTCAGGTTTGTAAGCTGAGAGAAAGACTTCACATAGCTGCAATGATCCACACCTCACAGGTTTGTACGCTGGAAAATGTCTCACATAGCTGCAATCATCAACACCCCCTCTCAGCTAGGGAGGCATTCTTTATCATGCCAAGTCTCACACAGATGTATTTTGAATTTTGTCTTGGCTAGAGTTATCGACACTCCCTCTCAACTAGGTAGCCATTTCTTTAAGTTGGTGAAGATATCTGCAATCTGCTCATGTGTAGGAAGGTACTGCATGTGTACGATTTTCCTCTGCATCATATCTCTGAAATAAGGATATTTCATCTCATCGTATTTCGATCCATCAGGAAACACTGGGTTCTCAAGGAGTTTTAGTCATGGCTCGTGGTTATCATCATAGGATCCATCTCATGGTCAAGTAAATCTGTCAGAAGATTGTGAAGCCACATTGCTTTGCACACTTGATGCTTATATACTCTGCCTCTGTGGTACTCAAGGCTACATAGTTTTGTTTCCTGCTGTATTAGGAAACCATGGAAAACTTCACGATAGAACATCAACCGGATGTGCTTTTCTGGTTCACTGTACTTTTTGCTCAATCTGAATCGGCATATCTTGCAAACTCAAGTTTATAATGGAGGCATATCTTAGGCCATATCCAACTGTGCCTTTTATATATCTCAATACATGTTTTGTTGTTTGTCTAGTGAGTCTGTCTCGGTTGACTCATGAAATGACTAGGCACATTCACTGCATGGCATGAATCAAGTCTGGTGTTGACCAGATACATTAGTGATCCAATCAGCTGTGGATCAGTGTTGTCTGAATCATCAACAATCTTCTTCTTTAAATCCATCACGGTGGATTTTGTATTCTGTCATATTGAACTTCTTTAATAATTTCACTGTATATTTTTCCTTGTCTTAGGAAAATCTTATCCATCATCTGTCATACTTCTTGTCCCAAGAAGTAGTGCATCATACTCAGATTCTTCATCTCGAATTCAGAAATCAAGGATTACTTGTAACAACAACACTTTCTGAATAAGTCATCAGGATCAGGCTCTTGTTGCCAACATTGTAATGATATAGGTTTGGATGTAATGTCCCTTTCCAAATAGGAGCTCCAGAAGAGGAGGCTTAATGGTCTAAACCGCCCCGTTAGACTATAGCCAGGGCCAAAGAGGGGTAAACAGGGTTACTAGAGGTCACTCCAGTCACAGGTGTTATATTCGAAAAGTGACATTGAGCTAAAAAGGGTTAAAAGCGCTTTTAAGTCATTATGAGCTAAAAATAGAAGTCAACAGTGAATTAGGGTTTCAGCAGTGATTTAGGGTTTTGGAAGGCAACAACGAATTAGGGTTTCAGCATGATTTAGGGTTTTGGAAAGCTATAAAGGAAGGGTCAGTGACCTAATTCATCATTATGCAGACTATGACTTGTCATTGAGGAGAAGAGGCGCATCTCAGGAGAGATAGTTCAGTGTATTCCAGGAGGAAGACACCAGTTGGCTGATTTCGGTGTTGAAAGACACACCCTAGTCACCGGGAAGATCATCCAGGTCTTCCATCATTCTTCATTGATTCCGCAGTGCTCCCATATTTTGGGTATTATCTTTTAGTTGCTTATTTGTATTCCGACTAAGATCCTTTTGTCTTTTGATCTAGCCGAGTGTTGTTATTTTATTCAGCGGCAATTGCTTATTTATATTCCGGCTAAGATCCTTTGTATGTTGATCTAGTCGAGTATTGTCAGTTATTCAGCCACATTCAACCATTTTGTAATCCACAGAGATATCATAATACAGACTTTGCAGTCCTTTGTCGCGTTTATTATTTGTATGATCATTTATATTCTGTAAACCTTTGATCCTACACACACATTAGCAACGTTTCCTAGACTAGCCAAGTCAGGAACATTACAGTGGTATCAGAGCTTTAGTCCTGCCAGCCTGTGACTAAAGACAATGAGTGCAACAGAAGACCCAGAGGGCCGTGA
>ML779472.1:390513-460519 GCA_009831015.1 Picea engelmannii
GATCTCTAGATATGTATTGCACTTGGTGTCGTTTTGATATATTCATGAGCATACTTTGGATATGTTGTCTCTAATTGTCTCTAATGCTTTGGAAACATGATTTAAAATCTTAAAAATATATTTTTTTCGTTAAAATTTAAATAATTTATGTATTTTTTAAAAAACCGGTTCATTGAAACCGGTTTGACCGGTTCATTACCAGTTCCGGTTCCGGTTCCGGTTCAGGTTGGACCCTCGACCGGTTCCGGTACCGGTTTTGGTTTCTAAAACTATGGTTCAAATAAAAGAACTAGAGATACAAACAAGATTCTATGCTCTACCATTGGATGAGATGGATATGGTGCTAGGTGTGGAATGGTTGATGTAGTTGGGCACTTATACCACCAACCTTGAAGAATAATTCATGGAGTTTAATTAGCAAGGTTATCATTATAAATTATATGATGTTGAAGGTTCCACTCTCAGGAAAGGTGAATTACATAATGAAAAATCACAAGAAGCATAGACGAGCATACAATAGTGGAAGCAAGGAAAATATGTTACCAAGAAGCATCAAGGTTTTACGTTAAACAACTAGGTCAAAAGACTTTAGGATATGATGCAAACCTAAGACACGGGACACAGAGATATGAGTGTTCGACATGTGACAATGCAACCCCAAAAACACGACATAGAGGACACATTATATATATATATATATTTAAAAAATTATATATATTAAAAAAATGAAAATTACACATACAAAAGTGAAATATAAACTTGAACATTCGAATTTTGTTAGAAACTAGAACAGTTACATGATACAAATTCAATAATACAACTGGTTACGAATACTAATTACCAATACTACATCCATGATGATCAAATGACAAACACTCAAGAAATTAGAACCATAAGCTGCAACATTCTCATTAAGTCGTCAAAATCAAAATGTATTACAATGTACATAGACACTGAGTCAAATCATTGATACTATAGGTGAGAATGCCAACAACAAATACAAAATAGGGTAGATACTGGAACCATAGATGGAAGAATCTCATAGCTCATGATTTGTGACTGTTAGTAGTCTTCCATGTCATAATCATCAAAATCAACATCACTACCACTACTCTCTCCTCCATCCTCCTCTATATCCAATCCAATCCAATTTTTGCATTTGCTGGTGTGGAGGATGACCCCTCAGGAGGATCACCATCATCAGAAATGACCGGCTCTATCACTGGTTGACAAATCTACTTACCCAACAGTTGAAATCATTGTTATCAGAACTGGACCGATGATCACACTGGTTGACCCCATAAATGTGAACCGGAAAAAAATCGGACCAAAAAACTAGTGGACCAAAAAATACATAAATTATTCAAATTTTGAAAAAAATATACATTCATATGCATCCATTTGAGTCCAAACCATTATACACAAATATGCAAAGTTTCTCATGTATATAGCAAGGGTGCATATAACCAAAATAGCACCGAGTGCGATTCATCTCTGAACCAAAATACATCAACAAAGAGGATCTAGGGTCATTTTTACTAGGGTCATGATAGAAGAGTTCAACAATCAATGCCACCAACATTGAGGTACATAGAGTGCTTGTTGCTCTTGATTAAATGCCAATTTTATACCCTCATACATTCTAGAATCCAATGGAAACATTGCAATCTTGCCAATCTTGAAATCTTGAAAACTGTTAAGTCTGCTGAATTTTGAATGGGACCTAAAATTATACTTTCTCCATATGAAGGCCAATGAGGTTGGAACCACTCTCAATTATCGTCAAACAATTAATGGTAATGCTAAAAATTTAAGTAAAAGGATGAAAATGAAAGATAAAGGAGAATATCACTTTTACTTAATATTACCATTAATTACTAGGGTGGGTGAAATGGAGGGGGTGAAGACCTCTTTAGATAGCGTTAGTAGGGAAAAATAACCCTCAGTTGCAAACCAAAACACCTCACAACTCCAACTTGCATGAGAAAACGTGAGCCCGAGTCCCTTCCTGCACGTGGCATGTGTCCTAAAGTCGGGACACGTGTCCTCACGAATCCATGTTCGTCATGTGGGATTCCATAGGGCACGTGCCAAACTCGTGCCCGACACGTGTTCTCATGAATCTGTGTTCGACACATGGGATTCATGACATGGAGGCCCTGGGGGCGTGTCTTATTACAAAGATGCAAATACTATAAAGGAACCTTGCCAACACTCAAAGTGGGACGAAGTCAAACATTACAACCAGACAAACATAAAGATGATGCCACCACATAAACATGCTCAGTTAGAGGGAATCCTATTTACTATGCATTGAGGACAAAGCATTCCTTAAGGGGGTAATAATAATAATAATAATAATAATAATATCATTAGGTTAATGAAAGGTCAACGAACACACACCTCGTCACTGTTAGAATATAATGTATGTGCTCGTTTAACCATAGACAATATAGCAATATTGTCACCCAACCATAGGCCGAAGCCACCCCCGAGCACCTTAACCTTGACAAAGAATCATTTTGGAAGCAAACCCTAGATTGGATAGCTGAACAAAGGTGGTGCACCTTTCTCAAGGATAACGCACCAAGCAAGAGTAACAAGAGCTGATCAGAGAGTCCAAACCATAACCAAGAGAGAGTCCAAGCCAAAACCGAAATCTGCTAGTTACAGCAGCTGCAACAACAACTCTCCTCCAAACTTGCGCACAAACTAGCCAACTGCAGTGCACACTAGTGCTGCTTCTGCAGTTCTGAGAATACTGGCCAGAATGAAGACCGACCTCCTGTATTTATACTAATTTTGGAAGACTGCTTGGGCCGACTTCTCATTCTGGGTACTAATTCTTTAGTATATAATATTTCCTTTAGCCGACTTCTTCTCTTGGAGGCTAATAACCTAATACAAGTCATTCTCTTGAGCCGACTTGTATTCTAGGGTTATTAACCAATTAATTAGGGTTTCTTCTTGCTTCTCAGAATATTCTATTCTCGTCAGGTTTACACGTGGAGGTAAATACCTCTCGCAGCTACCATAATATCAACACTCCCTCCTAGCCAGGGAGGTATTGAAGGTAATGGTCTTGAGCACAAATATATCATTCACCCGGTAGCATAAACATAGTAGTATAGACTATCTCATGATTAGATCATGAGAACCATCATCACTATTAGTGTCATTAGCTGTATCATCTCTCGAAACCATACTCCATCTGAGTAATCAGACATGATGCTGAATAAGTCACTCATTCCACGGAGTGACACAAGAGCCATTCTTCTAATTCGAACATATGTCCTAGAGGAATGAATGTCCTGGAACATTTTCTCTCTTGGGAATCTTTGTCCATTGGTCATCCATCTAGCTGATAATCATTTCCAATACTACTGATAGTTTTCAAGGCAATCGAAACAATGTCATTCAATAGAACACAACTGTGTCTATCCATAGTAGTACACAACTACAATCCAGTGGTACACTGCCACACCAAGTGGCACATAGATACTTGATCAATGACATATAGTCACAATCAGTGGAACACATCCACCACAGTAGTATACATCTACTGTCCGGAGACATACAGTCTCCATACAATCATATCATCTAATATCAACCTGCACAGAAAACATTGTTATGATATAAACTGAATCATCTGGGCCATTCTTCCACTCACATCTGTGAGATCTGGAAGAGCATCTGCCCTCAGAGAGTGAAACATCAACGATGAGCTATCTGGACTATTCTTCTCAAGCAAGGAAGAATAACTGTCCCGATTTCTGAGCCTGGACCATTCACCTATCTGGGCCATTCCTCCAGCACTAAACAAAGCGCAACCTGGAGAGAATGAGTCTGCCCTAGGGACTGCCTGTCCCTGATTGCTGAACCTGGACCATTCACCTATCTGGGCCATTCCTCTAGCACTAAACAAAGTGCAACCTGGAGAGAATGAGTCTGCCCTAGGGAATGACTGTCTGAACCATTTCCTAAGGAAATTACTGTCTTGCACCAACCTCCAAAACAAACCATTCTTTGAAACTGCTCACAACTGTGAGCTTCGAAAGAATGACTGTTCGACAAGGCAGACCAGTCTTCTTGACCACTACTGAGAGTGACCATCAAGAAGAGAGACTGTCCTAGACCATTCCCCCATACTGGCCACAAGGGGAATCGCTGTCTATGGTACATCAACAATCCATTGAACCATTTTCATTTCGAAAATGACCGTTCGATCTGGACCATTTTCCGAACTGGAAAATGCCTGTCCGTCAGAAATCTCAAACCACTTTCCGAACTGGAAAGGAACTGTTCATCCTGGACCATTTTTCAAACTTGAAAAATGATTGTCCATAAATCAATAACACATCAGTGCTCCCTCCCAACCTGGGAGTCATCTCTTCCTTTTTCAATAAGGAAGTCGTCTCCACGAGCTCCAACTTGAGTACACAAACTCTTTCATCTTGGACAGAGGCTTTACCAAAATGTTTTCTTATCTGCTCATCTTTGGAGATATATATTGGAGAACCACTTTCTCTTTTCTGGACTTCATCACGGAGAATGTAATGCTTGATCTCAACGTACTTCGGTCTTTCTGGAACACTGGTTTTCTGAAGGCTTCATATAGCTTTGATCATTACAGTATATCATAGTTGAATTCGGCTCCTTTGTTTCTTGCTAGCTCATAACATCGTGGCAAGGCTCAAACTGGAACATATCCATGTGGCACTTCTTCTGTCATCATGAGAGTTTGTCATGGATTAACAATCCATCATCCTGGACTTTTGAGTAACCATTCTGATTTTTATCATAGAAGGTTTTTACCACGCTTCTGCTGTGCATGAGAGGCTTTTCACCAACTTATTTGAATCCATACAAAATCTTCTTCCATCTGCATACAAGGGTATCTTTCTGGTATACCTCAAAGCCTTGAGGTTGCTCTTCATACGCTCTTTGTTCAATTTTTCTGGAGAATAGTCTTTGCATTCATCTGATGTAAACTCCAAACCATGGATATTGCGGACGATATAATGGCTCATGTAGAGGTATGTCTGGTTTACTGGAACAAACAATCATCATAGTCTTCTCCCTCCATCTGGGAGAACCTCTAGTTCTGGATCTCGTAATGCTTTCATTCATAAGTCTTCCATACACTGTTCTTCATCACACCTTTCAGTTCCTCTGCTTGATTACTTTTAGTGAGTTCATATCATGCTGGTAGTCTTGTGATTCTCGATACAATGACTGGTTGTTCTGACTTTTCTTTCTCTCTTGGAATCTTTCATGTTCTTCCTCATGTTTTTCTTTAGCTCTTAGGTCCATGGAGTTTTCTATAGATTCCATGCCCTGAAGATTCCAACTTCTTTCTTTCATCATAGGATCATGGATGTGGATGGACAACCATGGATACTTTAAGGCTTCTTTTCGAAGAAGACTTCTTCTGAAGTCAAACTGAACACGTGCTGCTCTTCATGGTTGCTACCATTGATGAGAACATGGATGGATACTTCATCATCTTCAATGGATCATATTATTTAGGATTAGCTCCCTCCTAATCCTTGCTTCATGCATGAATGCATGCTCTTCTTTTGGAAATATATAATCGGCTCCCTCCATCTAGGAGAGTCCACGTTTCCGTCTGCATCCTTATTACCTTCTGCAAAGTGTCACAAATGTTTTTCCAATTTCTTCTCGATTGTTGACTTCTTTTTGTCTTTACTTCTTCTAGGTTTCTTCAAGATTGATTCTGATTTCGGCTTATCTTGCAGCTGTTACTTATGTAATAGCTTCTACATGAGTTGTTACTAGGGGTTGTTGATGTACTTCATCCTTTCATGTGTATTGCCTGACTTGTAGTCATTGTGATAACAATCCTTATCTTGTTGTTCTTCCATAGGTATAGTTTCTCTTTGAACATATGATCTTCTAAGAAATAGATATGCAAGGTATGTACAAGAACTATGAAGAGTATTGTTACCTTGTCTTATAAGAAGTTTGTTTTGTCCTGCTTGGCTTTCTTTGAGGGTTCCCTTTCTTCGGCAACTAATGCTTCATGTGTTTCCTTCCTTTTCTTTAACTCAGGACAATGATTCTTGTAGTGACCATATTTTCGACAATTGAAGCATTGTATTTTTGACATATCTTTCTCTTGATTTGGTTTCTTCCTGGAGCCAAACTTCTTTTTATTCCTAAAATTCTTGAACTTTGTTGTGAAGGCTTGATCATCGTATTTCTTTTGGGGTTTCTCTTTTGCACTGATCCTTGATTCTTCTTGTGCACAACAAGTCCAAAGTTCTTCAAATGTAGGATACTCCTTCCTTGTGTTCATGCTTGCGGCAAATGCATCCCATGTCTTGGGAAGACCATTGAGTACTATATTTACCAGTTTCTTCTCTGAAATGATCTCTTCAATAGCTTGTAGTTGATCTCTCAACTGAGAGATTCTCACAAAGTATGATGTTATGTCGTCATCATCATTCATTTTCATGTCACGAAGCTCATTCTTCAGTCTCATTATCTGTCCAATGTTTCTGATTGAGAAGAGGTTTATTAGGGCATCATACATCTTCTTAGACGAATCAAGATGGGAGATGTAGGGTATCAAGTGGTCTTTTATAGAATCCACTATGATACTCATGGCATTGATGTCATTGTCTTTGAACTTCTCCATAACTGCACCGTTCTGTGGTTCCTTCCTTCTTCAAACTCTGGTTCCACAATCTTTCCTTTCACAATATCCAACACTTTATTCTTGGCAAGTATGAGATCAATCCTTGTCTTCCATGCTCTGAAGTTAGAAGCCCCTTCTAACTTGTTTTCTGACTTCATAGATTAAGTCATGTCTGCTTTGACTTGGTCAACCCTAGATTTGACCAAAAACTCAAACTTGACGTCTTAGCTTGCTGAGAGTACCAGGAGATGCGCTAGGTTAGGGTGCACTAGTCTATCCGGAAATTAGGTCAATCCCTTCACTTAAGGTGCCTCAACGAGAGGGTTAGGGTTTCGTTGCTGCAACAAAAACTGGCTGCAACTGCAACTGCAACTGAAACTGCAACTGAGCAGATCCTACCAATCTATCTTCCAGTGGTTAGACTGTCCGAAGATAGTTTGGGCCCATAACCTGTTAGAATATAATGGATGTGCTCGTTTAACCATAGACAATATAACAATATTGTCACCCAACCATAGGCCGAAGCCACCCCCGAGCACTTTAACCTTGACAAAGAATCATTTCGGAAGCAAACCCTAGACTAGATAGCCAAACAAAGGTGGTGCACCTTTCTCCAAGGATAGCGCACCAAGCAAGAGTAACAAGAGCTGATCAAAGAGTCCAAACCATAACCAAGAGAGAGTCTAAGCCAAAACCAAAATCTGCTAGTTGCAGCAACTCTCCTCCAAACTTGCGCACAAACTGGCCAACTGCAGTGCGCACAAGTGTTTCTTTTGCAGTTCCGAGAACACTGGCTAGAATGAATACTGGCCTCCTGTATTTATACTAATTCTGGCAGACTGCCTGGGCTGACTTCTCATTCTGGGTACTAATTCTTTTGTATATAATATTTCCTTTAGCCGACTTCTTCTCTTGGAGGCTAATAACCTAATACAAGTCATTCTCTTGAGTCGACTTGTCTTCTAGGGTTATTAACCAATTAATTAGGGTTTCTTCTTGCTTCCCGGAATATTCTATTCTCGTCAGGTTTACACGTGGAGGTAAATACCTCTCGCAGCTACCATAATATCAACAATCACCTCATGACGAGTCAATGCATATACGTATACTGTCATGAGGCTCATTGTAACATCATCATTATCAATCAATCATTATTCAATATATTCTTATATATACATTTGCAGAAATATTCTTGCAACTTAGTCTTAAACACCTTTGTTTATTATAGTTGCCAGTACAAAAGGATGACTTCCCCCTCATTGCAATACATGTTTTAAACAATATTTCTCTCCACAAAAACTGTCAGCAGAGTTTGAAATGAAGGACTTGGGTCTTATGCATTATTTTCTTGGTTTAGAGGTGTGGCAGAGACCTGGTGAGATCTTTCTCTCACAAGGTAAGTGTGTAGTTGACGTGCTTCGCAGATTTGGGATGCTGGACTGTAAGTCCATGACCACACCTATGATTTCTAACCTGAAGAAGTTACATGATCAAGCTACAGGTTCAGATCCAGAAGAACCTACAGTATATCGTCAAATTATTGGGTCCTTGATGTATCTAGTACACATTAGGTCGGACATTTGTTATGCAGTGAATTCCCTCTGTCAATTTATGTGTGAGCCAAAACACATTCATATGGTTGTTGCTAAGCATATTCTCAGATATGTCCGGGGGACTATAGCCTATGGGCTCAGATACACTTCTAGTGGAGGTGTAATGTTTCATGGCTTTTCATATTTAGATTGGATGGGCAGTGTAGTGGACTGGAAGAGCACTTCCGGATATTGTTTCAGTTTGGGTTCAGCTATGATCTCCTGGTCCAGCAGGAAGCAGGGCTCCATAGCCCAAAGCACTGCAGAGGCGTAATACATTGCTGCTAGTGTTTCTAGTAGAGAAGCAATGTGGCTTAGAAAGCTACTCATAGATTTGTTCAGTACTGAGCTGGAACCCACAGTAATTCACTGTGATAACTAGAGCATTATAAAGCTCTCCCAGAATCCTGTGTTTCATGACAGATCAAAACACATTGAGATGAGATATCACTATGTCTGGGACATGGTGCAGAAAAACATTCTTAGTATTCAGTATGTTCCGACTACCGAGCAAACTGCAGATATATTGACCAAGCCCCTGTCGTTGACAAAGTTTGTGTACTTTCGAGACAAGCTTGGTGTTGCTGAGAATGCCTCTCTTGCAGAGAGGGAGTGCTAAAATTAATGCAGCTACAAGAGCCATTCTCTAGGAGGATGGAAAAGACCCTAGTTGTGATCTAGGGCCCCCAGTGCACTCTCGAGGTTCTTGGTCTGGGACCAAGCAGTTAGAGCCATGGAAAAAGACCCTAGTTGCCCCCCCAGTGTATTTTTGGGGTTCTTGGTCGAGGACCAAGCAGTTTGATGACATAAGCCCCTAGATGTGTTCTAGGGCCCCCAGATGTGTTCTAGGGTATCCTGGTTTGGGACCAGGCAGATTCTTGGTCTAGTACCAAGCTGATATGATGTGTGATCTTCTTCTCTCCCGGGATGGTCTATGTGACCTAGGAGTAGTTAAGAAGAAATGAATGATCACATGATAAGCCTCCATGTATGCAGTGATGATGAAAAGATCCTAACATGTTTTATAAGACTTATGTGGTCTATATGCCTTAAGTGGACATTTGTGCTTACCCTTGATGTAATGTTGTCTTGACCCTTTTTTATGTGTTAAGTCTGCCCCCTTTTATGTGTTAAGTCGGCCCTCCTTTATGTGTTAAGTCGATCCTCTTTTTGTCATGTTGGCTCATTATGTTTATACTTAATTTGACTGGGCCGACTGGATCCGAAAACCTTCCTGGGGGGATTAGATTATGGGACGGGTATTTGTGTTGACATTGCAATGGATCCCACGCGTGATGTCATATTGGCTTACATGCAGAATGGAGAACTTCTGCATCCAAACCATGGTTTTTCGGTGAGAATGATTGTCCCTGGATTCATCGGAGGACGCATGATCAAATGGCTAAAGGGCATCCGATTTACATCACAAGAGTTCGAAGACGGCTACCATTACCATGATAACCACCTTCTACCCTTCGATGTTGATGTTGAAAAGGATACTGCAGAAGGGTGGTTAGTATTTAACCAAGTCAACTTTGGTTGGGGTGAGCTCCTCATTGCTTGCCCGGGTAATTAGCTCAAAATTTTGTGATGCCCAATTACATTTATGCTTCCCCCAGATACCAAGAGCGAAGTAATGATGATCTTCTAAACCCTTGACAATGAACGTGTGGCATGAATAATGGACCTGTCTTCCTACGTATGGACAGTGAATTCAGCAAGGCTGTCTTCGGACGTAAGTGAGTTCAACAAGGCTTATAGTAGAATCTGGGTTGAATCTGGGCGTTGTCAGTGCATAAAATTTAGATAGTGATGGAATGAAAAACATAAATAAAATAAGGTTAACATTGACCATTCAAGACACATATAACTGGACAAAAATTTTAGGGTTTTTGAAGTACCTACGAGACGAGTCGATTCAGATTTGTGTATGTGGGACATTCAATGTCCAAAGAACGATGAAAAATGTCGTAAATCATTTCATTATCGAGGAGAATGGCCACATCCGTGTGTTCCAGGAGAGAGTGGAGGAGCCAGTTCCACAGAGAGCAGTCCCAGAGGAGGGCAGTTGCTGATAGAGTAGAGAAGCTACTCTCAGTCTTAGTGCTTAGCAGTTACAGAGTCCCAAAGGGAGTAGTTGCAAAATCCCAGAGGGAGTAGCTGCAGAGAGAGTGGAGGATCTACTCTCAAAGCAAAGAGCCATATAGTGCTTTGTAGTAAGCACCCTAATCCAGCTTGTGATTTGAGAAGACTAAGTTGTAGCAGGGCAAGTGTACCGGTGTGGTACAATTGTACATGTTTGAGGAGATGAAGAAACGCTACGAAGATATACAATTTTGACTAGGCAGAGAGTGCAGTTGACAGAAAGTGCACCAGAGGATGCTGCCTCAGCTTGAGATTAGTCAGGATTCGTGGAAGCAGACTTCTATAACACTCAATACTGCAGAGGTAGAATATATCGTAGCCAGTCATGCAAGTCATGGAAGCAATGAGGCTTCAGAGGCTTCTCGCAAGATTTGATCCGAGACATGGTGCAGATGAAGCAGCTAGGCTTCAACACACGAACGAGCAAGATGGTGTAGACTTCATCCCGACGATGGTTAGATGAATGAGCCAAGACATTAGTTTCACATGGAAACCTCGATATGTCTTTTGAGACATTGAGTCCATGAGGGAACCTTGATATGTATTAGACATTGGTTTCATGAGGAAACCTTTAATGTCAAATAAGGTCCAAGATGACATTCCCTTTCAGAGGGAGACAGTGAGCCAATTGATCGCATTGATCCTGTAGCTCCAGTTAATGTTTCCATAAATATTGCAGTAGGTCGGAATATACTTGCATGGGCTCATCGGACTCTGCAGGAGGCAGAAGGACACGCAACTCCTCATGGTACCTTCCGAGAGAGCAAGAGACCTTAGAGATTTTCATGCTATGCCACAACTATGAGCCACATCATTCATTTTGAGCCTTCTTGTTATGAGGAGGCAACTAGTCATCCAGTATGGAGAGATGTCATGATGGAGGAGTACCAATCCATCATGAAGAATGATGTGTGGGATATTGTTTCGAGATCTTAGGGGAAGTCTGTAGTGATTTCCAAATGGATCTACAAGATCAAACACACCTTTGACGGAAGCATCGAGAGGCACATAATGTGATTTGTTGCTAGAGGATTCTCTCAGGTGGAGGGAATAGATTATGAGGAGACATATGCTCCTCTTGCTTGATACACTTCTATCCGATTGATTATTTCCCTTGCAACATCCATGGGTTGGAGAGTACATCAGATGGATGTAAAGACAACCTTTCTCAATGGAGAAATTGAGGAAGAAGTATACATTGAGCAACCATATAGTTTCGTGATACATGATACAAAGTCTCTTGTGTGCAAGTTGAAGAAGGCCTTGTATGGACTCAAGCAACCACCTTGAGCTTGGTATGCGAGGATTGATGGACACTTGATGATTTTTGGGCTTCAGCAAAAGTGTTATTGATCCTAGCCTGTACTACAATACTGTTAATGGTGAGTCCTTGATTTTGGTCCTCTACATTGGTGATTTATTCCTCACCGATACAAAGAGCCTTATTGTTGAATGCAAGTATGCGTTGGCCTCTAAGTTTGAGATGAAGGACCTTGGTATGATGCACTACTTCTTGGGACTAGAGGTGTGGTGGAGAACTGATGAGATCTTCTTGAGTCAGGGGAAGTACACAGTTGAGATATTGAAGAAGTTTGAGATACTGAACTTGAAGCCCGTGGCTACACCAATGATGACGAATCTGAAGAAACTAAGTGTGTCTTCTTCCGATTCTAACGAAATTGATCCAACTCTGTATAGACAGTTGATTGGATAATTGATGTATCTGGTTAACACCAGACCAAATATTTGCTATGCAGTGAGTGCACTTATCCAGTTTATAATTCAATTGAGATAGACACACTAGATTGTTGCGAAGCATGTGTTGAGATACTTGCGAGGCACAATTGGACATGGTCTAAGATATACTTCTAGTATTGATATGATATGGCAAGAATATATTGACTCTGATTGGGCAGGGAGCATAGTGGACAGAAAGAGCACCTTCGGGTGTTGCTTCACTTTGGGATCTTCCATGGTTTCATGGTGTAGTAGGAAACAAACTTTTGTGGCTTTGAGCACAACAAAAGTCGAGTAAATTGCATTAAGTATGACAGTCCGTGAAGTAGTGTGGCTTTGTAAGCTCCTTGCAGATTTATCCGAACATGTGCTGGATTCCACCAGTATTCATTATGGTAATGAAAGTTGTGTGAAGATCTCTGATAATCCAGTGTTTCATGACAAATCGAACCACATTGAGATCAAATACCATTACATCTGAGACATGGTGCAGATGAAGGAAGTATTGGTGCAGTACCTTCCTACAGATGAGTAGGTTGTTGACGTTCTTCCCAAACCAGGACGAAGTTCCAGTACTTCCGTGACATACTTGGCGTGGCAGAGAATGCCTCCCTCGTTGAGAGGGAGTGTTGATATTTGCAACTTCCTGAGACATTCTCCAGATCGTACTCCTCTGTGACTGAGTTGAGTTGATATGTGATGACACTTATCTGAGAAGGGATAAGTGTGTTTGGGCTTATAGCCCAACGTCCCATGTGGAGAGCACATGAGGAAATGTCAAGGGAGTTGACCCTTGACGTCATACACTATGGGAGTTGACCCTAGTGTTTCTAGAGGGTGTAGCCTCTAGACGTCCACATGGAGTCCCATGTGTGACAAACTTTCTCCAGATCGTACTCCTCTGTGAATTGAGTTGAGTTGATCTGTGAGGAGACTTATTTGAGAAGGGATACGTGGAACACTTATTCGAGAAGGGATAAGTGCATTTGGGCTTATACCCCATCGTCCCATGTGGACAGAACATGAGGACATGTCAAGGGAGTTGACCCTTGACGTCTCACACTATGGGGAGTTGACCCTAAGTGTTCCCAGAGGGAGTAGCCTCTAGAAGTCCACATGGGAGTGCCATGTGTGACAAACCTTTTGCTACTATGGTGGTTGTGTACCACTGGCGGAGACTGCGTGTCTCTGGACAGTAGTTGTGTACCACTATGGAAAGATACCTCCCTAGCTAAGAGGGAGTGTTGATGTTTCAACATCGGGCGAAACTTCTCCTAGATTGGGCTGCAGACCAAGGGAGATAGGATACATTTATCATAAAGGTGCACTCGTGGTAAATGGGCCCAGACATATTCCTTCCTTGATCATGACAAAGAATAATATGGACTCGAGGTGCTTGAAGTGCTTTCCACATGTTAGTTAGCATCAGGGCGACATTCACTCATAGGTGTGTACCTGTGGTGAAAGATCCTGGTGTGCTATTTGTCCTAGTCATGGTGATTTGACAAGGAATGATAAAGACTCAAGATGCTATATGCTATTACATGCGGACCCAAAGTGAGCCTAATCTTAGAGAGAGTTAATTGGCTCAGAGGGAGAGCCGCAGAAGGAGTTTATCCTCGGTCCAGGTGGGAGAGAGATGTCTCCCAAGACTGACAGACAAGTGTCATGAGTCTAGGGTGAAGTTTTTATATTTCAAAGGCAAGCTTGGCATGTTGCAAAATGTCTCCCTCGTTGACAGGGAGTGTTGATGTTTGGACAACATCAGGAAGACATTCTCTTAGAATAATAATTAATAATATAATTATTGATTATTAAATATCATATATAATAAGTAAATGATAATAATAAATAATTATTGATTATTCAATGGACGCATCCTTTCATGGATGGTCACCATATGTTCCCTATATATGGAACACTCATCATTGTAATAATATATCGATCATATCTCATATGAAGAAAAACCAACACTATTGTTCTTGTTTTAGCTTTCGACAGTTTGGTTTTACTTCTACACTTGTGTTAAATTTTATGGCTATCTAGTTCATTTATTATTGCTGGGTTATGCATGCTCAATTTATGCTTTGTTGGTCATGAATTTCTTGTAGATAAGATTTTGAAAATAATATATTTTTTATTTCTAAGCTAGCCTACTGTTTAACCCTTAATTTCTAACAAAGATGGCTTAAACTGACCTGGAAATCACCTGCTAAAGTATCAATGCAAAAACGTTAGTGCTATTGTTCCTGCATAATCAATATGAAACTTGTGCAACATTTATTGCATGGTAGAAATCTCTAGATGTTGGGAATCTTAAGGGAGAGCTTGAAATCTAGAGAGACAAAAATAGCAGGTGAAAACTCTATTTATGACAAAAATATGCTAGAAACAAGGGACAAGCAATGGGTTATCAATCACCATCCAAAGGCAAGCTATTTGAAGGGTCAGTTTACAACATGCAATAAACATTCCAGTAAAGCTATGAGGGCTAGAGTATAGTAGACAATAGGTGACCATGGTAAAGACCAACTATGAGCATTGTGTCCTTCACCCCGCAATCTCATCCCTGTTGTGGACATGGTTACCTGCTGGTAAATACTCAGTGAGTATGGATGTACCCTGATCATCAAAAGTGCTCTCTGACACAGATCTACTCGACCTGCCTGATCTATAGATGGAAGTGCATCTCCACCTATCCAAGATCACCTAGATCTTGGCATCACACCAAAGATCTCAACCTTGGCATCTCACCAAGGATTTCTACCTCATGGCATCTCACCAAAGGTCATTTCTCTTGGCATCTCACCAACAATCTCTCTCTTGGCATCTCACCAAGATCCTCAACTTGGTCTCTCACCAAGTGACTTCCACCTGAAGTGGAACATGAACCTGATATGCTCGTCTCCATAGCCAAGTGAGGCCCAAGCCTCTCTGGCGCCTTGCTCCCACTCCTCAATCTCTGATGCTCTGAAGGATCTACACCAACAATCTGTCTGCTTGACAACTCTGAAACTAAAGCTGTCCTAGGTGGACCAGTAACCCCTGAATGTGGTGTGCTCGAAAGCTAAGTCTGAGCTCCCTCTGAATCAATACTCTGAGTCAGTGTGACCTCCTCAACTCTGTCTGCCCATCGACCACTGGATGGTGAATCAACTGACAAACAACAACTAACAAAAGCACACTCTCTCTCAAACAGAGCAGTGAACTCCTCCTCCTCTGCTGTCGTTGCCATACCATCTCGCTGCTTCTTCTTCTTGGGACATTGTCCAACATAGTGCCCCATCTCTCCACAAGCAAAGCATCTCACTGTGCTCATGTCTCTCTCTCCCCCACCGCCACTTTGCAGTGGTTTGGCCCCTCCCTTGGGACCTTGTCTAGCACCACCCTTGCCGGTCTTCTTCTTTCCCTTAGTCCAAAGAGAAAGATCCTCATCACCCTTTGATATATGCTGCTTTCCTGAAGATCCTGAGTTGCATCTCAGTTCCTCCTATACGAAGTCGTCCCAAAGTCTCTCCCAAGTAGGCATGACCTCCCGGGCTATAATGCCTTGTACAAATGAACCCCAAGGTTTGGAAAAGCTGTTCAAAGCTGTCCTCACCAAGAAATCAGGATCCACAATCTCCTCAACTACGACCAACTCATCTCGAGTCTGTGTAAATGTGCCAAGGAATGACGTAACCGACTCTGAATCGAGCATCTGAATGCTCCTGAGCTTGTCCTGCATAACCATCTTCTGGTTCTGATTAGGACTCTGGTACAACTTGCACAATGAGGCCCACATCTCAAAGGCATAGTCCTTCCCAGTCAAGTGGGGTATGATGTGGTCCCTCACCGCATCACAAATAGTCCTCTTCACCTTGGTGTTTTTCTTCTTGAAATCTGCATTCAATAATGGAGATGGAGCAAGTGCACGAGGAATCATCACAGGAGCTTGAACTATATCCCATAGTTCAAGATCCTCCAAGACGAATATGATCTTGGTCTTCCAAGGGTACCAGTTGCTAGCTCCGTCTAGCCTATCCTCTGCCCTCATTTGAGATACCGACATGGCTGTCCACTGAAACTCACACTGATGTTACACACTGCAAGAGAGTACAACCTCACACCTGTCAACACAGGTGTGAAAAGAGGTTGTCCAACTACAACCTCATTGTTGTCAACACATGTGTGAAAATAGGTTGTCCAACTATAGCCTCACTCTTGTCAACACAGGTGTGAAAAGAGTTTGTCCACAAATGTCCAAAACAGCCCCACAAAACTGCCCACTGAATGCTCTATAAATCAATCAAACTTAGCCACGAAGGCTCTGATACCATGTAGAAAACTGAGGTACTATGAGGCTTCCCAACATGTCTATCTTTGACCTCTTGTTGGGCTCTAAGTTTAGTCTCCAAAACTGTCTTTTGCTGCTGTTTTAGGACAACAAATAGTTAAGTACTTTTCTGCTCATAATTCGATGGTTAAGTGCTCTTTTGAGGTGCCCTTGCAAGTGTTTTCTTAACCGGTGGTTAGCACATGCAATATACTCAAAACAAATAACACTCCTCTAGATCTTTACAACTCTTAAATGCTGATCTAACAACTAAGCATGCATGAAAATAGACACAAGTATTTTTGGTCAACATGACCCTGGATAAAACCCCCCCGGGGAAAACCAGTTTGGAGATAGATGTATATAGAAGATCTCAAAGCAAAATTTATTAAATTTGGCAGCATCGACAATCATTCTCCAATGAGAGGCCATGTGGGCCACCCTGAGGCTAGCCAGGGAGATTTAGAGAATCAACTAGTCTTGTGAGGTATTGACAAAAGCCAGGGAGAACGTACAACCTCTGTGAGTCAAACCAAAATGCAAGATGAACGAGATGCTATATGATCTTGTGAGTCTAGCCAAGGCAAAGAAAGAAGCCTTGTAAGTCTAAGATAAAAGTCAAGATGTAAGTCTAATGCAAAAGTCAAGGGGAATGTACAACCTCTGTGAGCATAGATAGTCTAGTGCAAAAGTCAGGGGGAACGTACAACCTCTGTGAGCATAGACAGACTAGTGCAAAAGTCAGGCGGAACGAACAACCTCTCTAAGCCTAGTCAAGCCTTGTGAGCCATGAGCAAAAGTCAAGGCATCTAACAAAAGTTAGGTTGAATGTACAATTCCTGAGCTAGAAACAAACAATCTTCCTTATGTAAATAATGTAAATGTATTGATCCAGTGTGTTGGCACATGTAACCTTATCCACCATGAAAAGAAAGTTGAGTTGAATGTCTAATTTGAGTTGCCTAACTCAAGTTGTAAATGTCAAGTTGCATGCATGTCGAGTTTCATGTTGAGTTGCATGTCGAGTTGTATGTCAGGCTGCATGTCTAGTTGCATGTCGAGTTGGCATGTCAAGTTGCATGTTGAGTTGGCATGTCGAATTGTCATGCCATGCATAAGTCAAGTCTCAAGGGCGAGTTGTCATGCAAAGTTTAGTCAAGTCAAGTTACAATTCGAGTTGTAAAGACATGCAGGCTCTTACTAATTCGAGTTCACTCTCCTGCGCCTTTTATATACAGAGTTCGACCCCTCTTTCTCATTCACTTGTTATGCAGAGCAAGAGTGAAGGAGATAAGGCAGTGAAGGAGTCTAGTACTGTTGTTTATTGTGTTACACAATGAACAAGAGAGGGCAACACTGTCTATTATTCTACACTGTGGGTAAAGGACAACGAATAAGTGCTGGTGTATATCAATAGTAAAAGACAGTGAATATTGCTGGTTTATATCAGCAGTAAAAGACAGTGAATAGTGCTGGTTTATATCAACAGTAAAGGACAATAAAGTTTTTGTTGTTTGCTGGTCACACAATGAGGTACTTTTCATGGTGGTTTATTGTACATGATCTTACATATTATTTGCAATAAAGGAAGATTGATTGTTGGGGTTTTTCTCCCTGTATAGAGTTTCCCTAGGGTATATGTGTTGTTGATGTGTATGCTTGTGGATCTACATGGTTCTATATTGTCGAAATGTATTAAGCTAGAATCAAAGTGTTGAAGAAATTAAAGAAATAATCCACATATTAAATCAAGCTTGATAATTTAACAAAATTTAGAACAAGGAAAACCTAAACAAGTGAACCTGGTACAATAGCAACCACTCTTGGATGCTTTGGAGTCCCTTGAAGATGTGCCTGCTATCTCATTGAAGTAAGGTGCCCTTTGCCTTGGTGCACCCTTCTTTTCTTGCTAATCCCTTGGCTCTCTTTCCTTGTGCTTGCCTTTGCCTTTACCTTTGCTTGAACCTTGCCCTTTGTCTTTGCCTTTGCCCTTGGTCTTGCACCCTTTACACAAGAGTGCCTCCCTCCATGGCTTGGTGCACACTATGCTCAAGTGCGCCCCTCCTCTAGCAAAACCTCCACAAGTATGTGCACCCTCCACTCCTCTAGAGTGCGCCTCTCCAAGTCAATGAGTCTTCTCCTCAAGATAGGAACCTCTCCCAAGCTAGATGCGCTCCCACTCCTCTAGAATGTGCCTCTCCTCTAGCATATGCACCCCTCCTCTCTAGAATGCGCCTCACCTCAAGCTAGTGCCCAAGCCTCCATGAATGACCCTCCATGCAAGCTAGCACCCAAGCAATGCTTCTCCTCAAACCCTTGATCTCATTCACCCTCCTCTCCTCAAGAAATGCGCCTAAGAGCTTTTCTTCTCCTCCTCTCCTTTCAAATCTCTCAAGTGAAGAATGAATCTCTTCCTTACCCTTTTCCCTCCTTTAGCCTCTCTTTGGCCAAACCCTAAAAGATCAATAGCCTAGATCCAATCCAACCATGTCTAATCAATGGGTGAGATTTAATTCAAAAATCTCACTTAGGAAACCCACTTTTCCAAGTTTTCTTAGTTTGCCGCATGACCTTTAATTCCCCACAAAGTGAATTAAATGTCACTTTAATAACTTAAGTGACATATTTCACTTTTAACTTAAACTCCTAAGTCAACGTGAAATTAAAACATAAAGTAAAGTAATAAGGGCAACAGTCTCCCCCTTTGTGTTTAGAGACTCACAAACACAAGGGGACCACTTTCCAAGATACCCAAATCTCAATAGTTAAATCATGAAAAGAAAATAATTAAAATGTGGAATTTCAAGAAATACTTGGGAATATGAAAATCATAGATATAAATAGATGCACTTTGCAAACCGTTGTTAAATCAGGGAAAAAAATAATTAAAAGGTGGAATTTCAAGAAATACTTGGGACTATGAAAATCGTAGATATAAATGAATCCCCATTCCAAAAAATATTCTTTGATGGTGATGAGAATGATTGTTTGGCCCTTTTAAATTGGTGGTTGACAATGATAAACTCCTTCCCTCTCAATCTCCAACTACTTTAATGACGAATAACCCCGAAAAAAATTGAGTTCGCCCCTTTATGGGCACTTTTATGCGGCTTACCGATTTCTTGAGGTCGTGATGTTCTGGAAAAAAATCCGGATTTTTAGGAAAATTCATGATTTTCCGATTTTTCCTTAAAATTGCAATTTTTTGTTTTCAGTTTAGGATCGCAAAAAATTGTGATGTCTCAGATTTTTGGACAATGTTTCAAACCTTTGGTGAAGATGGTGAGAACCTAGACGAGGCAGTCAGTTTTTAAGAGGAATTATCGGCGTGCATTCTATTCATGATTTTTGGATAATAAAAAATTTTGTTGTATAGTCTTTGTTTGCTGCCTTAGCAAGAGGGAGGCTAGTTTATTATCTTGGGATGAATGCTTTGAACTGGCTGTCTTTGAGTCAGAATGAAGTCAATACGGGCCATTATTACTGTATAAAATAGATAACAAGTTTAAGTTGAGAACGTGGATTAACTACTTTGGAGGAACTCTCTGGTGGTTTTGCTATCTTGAATTTGATGACTGAAGTTGTGAAATTTTAATACTAAAGATATTTCATTCTTATAGCATTCTCCAGCCTTGATTTGGGTCTGTAATGACAGACACATGAACTACAGCTCTGATAATGATTTTTGGTTTCTATGTGCAGGAAGCTGCACTGCAGCTTGGAGTTCTTACGTCTGAAGAGTTTGATGAATTGGTCGTGCCAGAGAAGATGATTGGTCCATCAGATTAAGTTTTATATCTTTTATCTGTTTTGGCATTTACTGCGATAAAATTTGCTTGTCAATGATGGGAACATCATAAATAAGAGGCGTCAGCTATCAATTTTGATCTGTCCTGACAGTTTTCCTCCATTTTCATGAAAGCTGTTCAATCAAGTTTATGAGGGCAAGTGTTTATCTTTCGTTTAATCAATAAAAATTACTCTTTCCATCTTTGAGTTCATTTAATCTACTTGCAGTCTGGAGCATGTTTCCTTTGTAGTTTATATATGTTTTTAAAAATATTATATACTCCAGATAATTATTTAAAAATGCTAACATGCCAACTGTAATTGCGCGTTCCTAATTCAAGGAGTTTTTGGACCTCTAATTACTGATGCAGTTTTGTAATTATAAAAGCACGATAGTCAATCGATTTTGACATCTATGTTTGGGAAGTTTTTGATAGATACTTGTTCTGGGAGAAGCATTTCTTGTGATATTCAAGGTATTCCTTATGTGATTTGTGGAAACCATATATTTCTTATGCTTTGTGCGGTCTCTCTGTTGTACATTCAATCAGCTTAATCAACTCAATAACTTCGAATAGGTAAATAAATTTCCAGGAGAATGGATAAGTACACGTTATTATAAAGGTGATAAACGAGTACTACTGATATAAGATACTTTTAATTGTTATTTTAATAAAATAATTTGTCATTGGTTCACATTCTTTTATACGCTTTATGTTTACGAATATCGCTTGTTTGATCACTGGGTTTCATTAATTTGGGTTTTTTGAACATGCATTGGAATGCTCAAATTTACATAATAACACTAATAAATTTAATGGAGTAATAAATAATTAAAATATTTTGTTAATAAAGTAAGAATTAAAATATTATGAATTGAAATGGAAAATTATAAAAATATCTAATAAAAAAAGAAAAGTAAGAATTAAAATATTATGAATTGAAATGGAAAATTATAAAAATATCTAATAAAAAAATAATAAATAATTAATTTTCAAGAGAAAAATATAAAAGAAAAAAATGAAAAAAAATAGAGAAAGAAGACTCAAAAGGAGGGAATAAATTAAAGGAAAAGATCTTTAAGATATGGATTCATGATATGAGATTCTTAAGAATGAATGAACTAGTAATTATCTGGAATGGTGCAAAGCCAAGTTGATAAAATAAATATGATCTAAATTCATATAATTATCTAACCAAATAAATCCTCTACTATATAATATAGAGTAGAAGTGAAGGGGCGAAGTCATCATGATATACAACTTGGCTTAGAGGGTATAATGAAGTAGTGAGGAGATCTTCATCACATATCATGGGTAGCATGTGTCATATCATAACATTGTAGCAACTATAGGTCACATATAGTATGGGGTAACTATTGAAGTGGTTTGAGACCATGTGCATTAGAGATGATTTTAGGGGCTAAATTTTGTTCATGGGCTAATTTTCCATGGTTTTTCCAAAAACGAGATTCACTATTTTAAAAATGAATTGTCCAAATTCTACAGGATAAAAATATTTTACCTTAAAAATCGTCAAAATTTTATAAAAACTATATAAAATCCTTAGAAATTTGAATATTTTTACAAAAATATTGCCAATCATTTATAGTTGGCATATGAAGGATCAGTAAGATTCGCCAAGGTTTCTATATTTAAAAATAAATATATATCCTTAAAATCATCCTTAATATCATACTTAAAATCATCCTTAAAATTTACATTGTGCATCAAGAGTCAATCCTTAATATCATACTTAAAATCATCCTTAAAATTTACATTGTGCATCAAGAGTCAATCAAATCAGGGCATGCTGCCACTCAAGTTGTTATAAATAGGGTTAAAGGGCTTGCAATTCTATTAAAGAGTGTAATTCTAGTTATACATGGTGTTCATCATACTCAATCAAATTGGGGCACATAACCACCCAAGTTGGTATATATGGGTTTAAGTCTACAATGTTCATGGACATGACACTGTATTTTGTCATAATGAGTTAGTTCTAATCATTTTTGGAAGTTCTAAAAACTTAACAATACTAAATTGAACCCTAAACCTCCTTGCTCATAAATATGTATTTGACTAAAGAGTGAAACTATATGAAACCCTTAAACTTTAAATACTGAATACCCTCTTCTAATCTTTGTTATTATAAATTATATCATAAATATATCATCTTTTAATCTTCGTTATTATAAATTGTATCATAAATATAGTGTGTTTTATCATTTCATTTGAAATTTTTTTTAAATAAAAAAATTACTTTAAAAAATATTATTAATTTTAATCTAATTTAATTACCAAAAAAATGTTGTACATCCACCATGTCATTTTTATTTTTTTTTAAATAAAAAAAATTACTTAAAAAAATATTATTAATTTTAATCTAATTTAATTACAAAAAAGTGTTGTACATCCACCCTGACATTCATGTTGGAATGTTATTTAAAAAAAATATTATATTAAACTAGAAAACTTGTATAATACACTATAGTATATTGAATTACCTTGAAATGATGTAGAATGCATAAAAAAATATTATATTAAACTAGAAAACTTGTATAATACACTATAGTATATTGAATTACCTTGAAATGATGTAGAATGCATCGAGCAACAATCATCTCTTTATATACACTTTAGTACAATCATTCATCCATATGAATATTATTACCATACACACATTCTCATTCATATTGGATTGTTATTTTTTATTTTAGCAATATATACATCTCATTTATATTTGTTATTTTTTATTTTATTTTTCAATATATACATCTTATTTATATTGAATTGTTAATTTTTTTTGTCTTTTTGATCTTATTTATATTAAATTTTTTAATCTTTTTAAATATTATATTATATTTAATAAAATATTGCATGTTAAATTCTTATTTTTATTTTTTATGGTTTAATATTATATTGAACTAACTTGAAACATAGTAATATACACCTTATTCGAATCATATCTTCATATAATTCTTGTAATATATAAATTTTCTCAGGCACACATATCTCGGGCACACATATCTCATTGTATTTGGGATTGCTATTTTTATTTTTTAATCTCTCTTTGTTTGAAGTTTTAAAATTTGCATTTCTTTGATGTTTTCAATCATATTTCCATATATATGTTTTGCTTGTAAGCCCTTAACCTCCTAATGTACATATTGTAAACAATAAAGAATAACCTACCATTCCCTAGTAATCACATAATGAAAGGGTCACAATCTTTTAGTCACATCCCAACTATATTATTATTTGTTTAATATAATACATAAAGTATCCCAAGTATTATATTAGTTTGTTTAGTATATAACACATAAAAAAATATATATTTTGTTTAATATAACACAAAAAGTAGTCACAACGATGGAAGGTTGTAAACCAAATATAATATTAGATTGAAGTGAGTTTTTGAACAAGAAATACAATGTTGATAGTTGTTTGATGGTACCATCCTTTCTTACATTTTCCATGGAGATAACAATACTATATTTCAGCCTCACAAAGTTTGTAGTAATTAATAATGTGCAAAACATATATAATGTTAATGTTGTATATTTCAGTTTGCATGCATTCCAAATAAGCTCAAAGGAAATGAGCTGACAATCTAAATCGTGACAAAAAACTTTTAGATAGGACTTCAGATTTCCCTCTCTAAAAGATGGATATAAATAAGTTCACACAAACAAGAGTTGGAGCATCAAAGTAGAATATAAACAATGAGCTAATGCAGACTTATTTCTCAATCCCTTCCATGGGGATTGAGAAATAAGTCCCATGTTGTACAATACAACCCATGTTTCTTCCAATTGTTGTCAAATCGAAGTGACATTATCACAGGTCCACAACCATGGGCAATAGGATCGTAATGTTCTCTCACTAAATTGAGACTTTCTTCGGGATAAACCAATTCAATCTATGCATGATCACACCAAATATATTTTAGTGGACGCTTCATAGGCTAAATATTGAATTCCTAGTGCTGCTAGCTACAATACAGTAAGTTTAAAATAAGAAATCAATAAAGTAAAACAAACATAAATAGAATATCTTACCATATAATTTAGTCATGTGATGTTGGAATCGATGATAATAAAGTGTTGATAATTCCTTGAGAAAACATGACTATTTCACTACTTCCCTCTATGCTATTTATTTGTCCTTGTTGAAGCTTCTCACTGATTTGGAAGGTCTAAGCAACTCTAAATTTTTTTATGCACACAACCATGGCATATTAGGACTAGTGAGGAAATAATAACAAAGAGATTGGATTGTTTTCTCGCTTTAGAGGATTTTATTGAAGAGGTTATCAGAATTTGTCAATGGGTCTTTGCTGGAGGAGGCTTCGATCACAATTCGATGATCTTGGAGGTGGCTCTTGCCTAAGGTAAGCCACCAAGCCTTGAGTGGCTTAAGGAAGAGCATTTACCCCAAAAATTAAGGATTCCTAGACACCCTTCGATGATTCTTTCAATGAGTAAACTCCCACCCAATTCCATCAAAATCTAAAAAAGGTCAAGCAGAGAGCAATTCAATGGTCCAGAGAGAAAAAGGGAAAATATGGTAGAACCTTAAGGGAGGTGGAAGAGGTTCCAACCTCCAGAGTTTCCAAGAAGTGTATTGTTTTTTTGATAGAAACTCAAAAATCTAAGCTAAGTCAACTTGAAAATAAGAGTAAAAAAATTCTATTAGATACATAGAAAGAATGACGTTTAAAAACAAGGAAATATGGCTTTAGGTAGGTGATAACAACACAAAATTCTTCCAAAGATTGCCAAATGTAGAAAAAACATTAAATCTATTTGGAAGATTGCAAAAGATAACGATTCGTGGGCCATAACATTCCATGATATTGCTGCTGAAGCAGTAAAGTACTTTCAAACTTATTCAAAACACTCAAGCTACCATTGATGTTACCCTCTGCTTATCTAGCTTCTTCCCCAATTTATTGAACCAGAGGATAATTAAGCTCTCATGGAAGAGGTGGGGAAAGCCAAGCTCCTCATAACTCTTCATAGCTTCTAGAAGGATAAAAGTCTTCGGCCAGATGGTATCCCTATTGAATTATTTCTTAGTTAATATGATTTTATTGAAGTAGATCTTGAAAGAGTAGTGGAGGCCTCAAGATCCTCGGGGAGAACCCTAGCAACCTTCATTCCTAAGGCCAATAACCCATCTTTCTATGAAATTTTTTGACCTATATCACTGTGCAACATCTACAAGGTAATCTTAAAGATCATGTCATGAATATTGAAAAAAATTCTCTCAATAGATCTCTCCTAAACAATTTAGTTTCCTGGAAGGGAGGCAAATCAATGAGGCTATAAGGGTTTCTCAGGGAGGCCTCTGCTCAATAAAGACTAAGATTTTAAGGGTAATGATTGTCAAAGTGAACCTCTCCAAATCCTTCGAAAGAGTGAGTTGGCCCTTTTTACGTCTAATCCTCATCCATCTTAGATTTAGTCATTAGCTCATAGTGTGTGTAATGGGTTGCATTAGCTCGGTCTGCTTCAATATAATAATAATAACAATAATAATCAAATTTTAAGGTCACGACCAAGCCAGCACACTAAATTGGTGTATGAGACCCCCTTGTTTGTGGGACAAGGGACCCCCCTCCGCCCAGTGATTTGACTGGTAAAGTCTACGAAGGTATACATACTCTACCCCCCTTTGGATTTGAACCTGTGACCTCTTAAGAGGAAACACATGTTCTTAACCATTAGGCCCATATACTTATCAAATGGAGCAACCACTCCTTTTTTAAAACTAAAAGAGGAATCTGGTAGGGATGTCCATTATCCCCGCTCCTTTTTCTTCTAGCAGTAGAAGGCCTCGACAGATCTCTTAGGGCAGCCTTAGCAAGTGGCTCCTTCAAAGGTAGTTTAGTAGGCAACTCTTGTCATGTTTACCATTTACTCTTAGTTGTCTATATTCTTATTTTCCATGATGAATCTAAAATAATGGTAGACAAACTCAAAAAGATCATGGATCTCATTTGTGAATCCACTGACATGACCAACCTAACCAAATCGATGATATCCTATTGGGGCCTCTCGAAGGCAAAAAACTACATATATCCCAAATCTTCTCCTTTCTTGTAATTGACTTTGATGCTGATTTCAAATATTTAGGTTTTCATTTAAATGATAACCTATATATTAAAGGTGATTGGTAATGGCTTCTTGCTAAGATTGAAAAAATATCAATACATGGTGCAACATATGGCTTTCTCGTTGTGGAAGGTTGGTCTTGGTTAAATTTGTTCTCGAGGCTATCCCAGTTTACTAGATGTCCCTTGCCTAGATCCAGAAAGGTGTTCTAGAGTGGATCAAATAATTATTCTATAGATTCGTTTGGCCCGGGGTAAGAGAGAAAAAGGGAATGACTTTGGTCTAATGGAGGAAACTTGCAATTCTAAAATGCCAAGGAGGGTAGGGGCTCAAAGAGATTTTCATGTTCTTAAAAGCTCTTGCTACAAAGAACGACTGGAAATTTCTACAAGGATAGGGTCTATGGGTGCAAGTCATAAAGGACAAATACCTTACGTCGAACTCTATTGAGGATTGAGTAAAAACCCCCATAAAAAAAAACATTGAATACTTTGATCATCTGGAAAACAACTACTTCGACCTTTCCCTTGATCGAGAAATGGTTGATCTAGATACTAGGAAAGGGGGACAAGTTTTAGGTGGGACTATACCCATGGATTAGAAGCAAGGACTCTTACAAGTTCCTAGTACCCCTAATCTAGGAACTCAATCGCAACATATACCATACTCTAAGGCATATAACAAAGGATCCTTTGGCGAATAATCAATAAGAACAATGGCTCTCGTGGAGGGAGCTAGATCTTAGTGAGGAATTTGTAGACGTTTGG
This sequence comes from Picea engelmannii, assembly GCA_009831015.1. Classification (NCBI taxonomy): domain Eukaryota; kingdom Viridiplantae; phylum Streptophyta; class Pinopsida; order Pinales; family Pinaceae; genus Picea; species Picea engelmannii. Next base: position 417,638 of record ML779472.1, read on the forward strand.
AAGGCTTTCACTGACAACCTTAGGGGATGTTTTGTCAAAATAAATGATGAAGAAGATGAACTCATATGGTCCGTGAACCCCTCTTGGGGTTACGAACTAAAGGTTGGATACAAGGCCCCGACATTTGAAGGAATTGAGAATCCACCTTTTTGGTGGTGGAAACCCATTTGGAAGTTTAAGTGCCTTGCTAAATAAAAAAAATTCATGTGGCTCCTACTCAACAAAAGGGTCCTCACTTGGAATATTTGGAAAAAAATAAGATTCAAAGGACCTAGTAGATGTTGTCTTTGTGAAGCAAATTTAGAAACCAACTCCCATCTCATCATCTCCTACCCTTGCTTGAAACAAGTTTGGAAAGAAATAAAGGGATTAACATGACTTCACATCGCTTGGGAAGGGGACACCATTGAAGAATCTCTCGGAAGATGGTGGAAAATAAGGACACAAAGAGGTACAAAGCTCTCCCCCTCACTTATGCTTGGGGAATTTGTCTAGCTAGAAATGCCAAAATTTTTGAGGGCATGGACGCTCAACCTCTTAAATGCACCACTCAAAGCCTTAACATCCTAAGTGCTATTCCATAATTTCCTCTTCTTCTCCCCATAATTGAGTTTCTATAGGTCATATAAGCAAGGAAATTCCCTAGGCTTTCTTTGATGGCGCCTCTCAAGGTACCCCATCTAGAGATGGGGTTGTGGGAATTACGTTCCTCTCCACGAACCATACCATCTCTCTCAAAGATGGAATCAGACATGCCACAAACAATTTCAGTGAATTTATGGCTCTTAAGTTGGTCCTTGTACTATCCCTCAAAAGAAGAGCTTCACAAATTCAAATTCTCAGAGACTCACTTTTAGTCATTCAATGCATGAAAGGAGTCTTTGCCTTGAGAAATTTATGCTGAAACCTTTATTTTGGGATATCAAGAATTTTCAAACAACTTTCAATCATCTCTCCTTTGCTCATGTCTACAGGGACAAAAATACATAATAAAACATGCTTTCCAAAGAAGGATTGGAGCTGCATGAGAGAATCTGGGAAATCCTTGAGTCCTCTCAAGGATAATCTTCTTCTTAGCTTCATGAACCTTGGTTTTAACTTTTTTACTATATCTAATATTATGGATCAATGATTTGAGCACTTATAAGTTTTTGAGTCTTTTTGGGAAATGTATGTATACTTTTGAAGAATACTAAAGTTGAATATTTTGGGAAAGAGACTATTGCAGGATAATTATAGAAAAAGAACAATGTTTCTTGACTTACACATGACTGTTGTTTTTTTTATGAAGACCATGTTTATTTGTATATGGTCTTTTAAGGCAATCTAGAATACTACTCTGTATCAACTATTATAATTTTGTTCTCCTGACTTTTTTCCTTGAAAAAAAAACCTTCACTAAAATGAATAAATATGATTTATATGTTTACAAAATGATTGAATAACATTAAACTAATGCTAAAGTAAGTTTAAAATAAGAAATCAATAAAGTAAAACAAACATAATTTGAATATCTTACCATATAATTTAGTCATGTGATGTTGGAATTAATGACAGTAGAGTGCTAATAATTCCTAGAAAAACACAAAATTGTTATGCTACCTCCCTCTATGATGTTCAATCACACTTGTTGAATCCTCTTTCATCTTGAAACAAAATCATGGCTTCTCATTGATTTGGAAGGTATTCATATAAATAACCCTAAAATTTGTGATGCACACAACTGGTGGAATATTATATGTTAATAGTGGTTGCATGTTGGGATGTACCAATGAAAATACCATCCAACTTGAAACAAAATCATGACTCCTCACTCACTGATTTGCACAGTATTCATATAGGAAACCCTAAAATTCCCAATGCACACAACCATGGCATATTATATGTTAATAGTGGCTGCATGTCAGGGTGTATCAGTGAAAATACAATGAGTCGCGTGTCACCAAGAACATAATACGTTTGTGAGAATGGACAACGAAGACATGATAGCTTAAGTCATACCATATGGATAGATGGATGGTATATGTAAGAACCATATCAATGGATGGGATGCTTTCAATCGTCATCTCTTGGAGGCTTTCCAGTAAAAAAATGTTGATATTAAAGTATGAGCCTTGTATCACCAAGAACATAGTACATATATGAGAATGGACAAAGAAGATGTGATAGCCTAAGACATACCATATGAATAGATTGATGGTAGATGTCAACACTATATCAATAACTAGGATTCTTTCAGTCATTTTCCGTTGGAGGATTCCCAGGAGAAAAATGCCTATCGATGTAAAGATGGAGATTAGAAAGAGACATGGGGGTACATAAAATCAAGCAAAGAGAAATGAGAAGGGAGGACAAAATTTATTGACGAATATTGTGGATTATAGGCCTCAAGGATTGGCATAGTTTGTATCCATCTTCTTAATTAAAATGATTAGGATGCTTATCATTTTTGAGGGGATGTGACATGGGTAATGAGCGATAGAAGCTAATATTTTAATTTGGTTGAAGAAAATTAAATGCTTAGAGTTATGAGAATGTTTAGTGATACTTAGATAGATGTTTATGAAATGTGTTGGCCATATGTTCCTTGAGGCGAGTTTGGATGGCTCGACCAATTTGATCAATGTAAGATTTACGACATGAACATGGAATTTGATAGACACCTTCAGAGAGAAAATGTGTAAATTTATCTTTGATGTTTTTGAACAATTGATTAAGGGTTTTTTTAGGCTTGAAGAGGGTTTTAATGTTATTTTTGGAAAAGGATTTTAGATAAATGGTTTGTGATACCATAAATGTAAGGGAGAGAAATTTGTCCCACGTAAGGAGAAGTAGGATGGTTGTTATTATCTTTGTGTGTAAAATAGCCCTGAACATTTTGTTGATCAAGGAAAGAGAGTAACCATTTGATTGAAGGGATTTAGTGAGGTGATCTTGCTCTTTGTTAGGACAAGAAGATAATAACTTGGCGAGGATTAGGTAGGGGAATCAATGACACTAACAATGGGATGGAGGGGGTTATCATTCTTATGGATTTTTGGTTGCCCATAAATTTTGGGAGGGAGAGGGCTGTGAGGAAGGAGACAATTTTTTTATGATGGGATTTATGGAGGAATTGATGGTTTTAGTAACTAGGTTAGTAATTTGGTTAAGAGGCATCCTTATTATTTATTTTTGATTTTTTTTTTTTCATTTTAGTACGTAATATTTTAGTCTTTACTTTTTTTTTCTTTTTCCTTTTCATCCTTTTTTTTTATTATACTTGGAACTTATTAATTAAGATATTTTAGTTATTTGTTACTCCATTATCCATAGAAGTTTAATTTTATTTATTTATTTTTATTATGTAAATTTGACCATTTCCCCAACATATCATTAATTTGTTACTTCTAATTTATAATAATTAGTATCGATACTTAATTTTGACCTAGTCTCCCATTCTTTGTGATTTTTTTATTGATTAATAATGGTTAAAATTGTTTACCTTAAACCTATAAATTCTTCTTGTTGGCTCTCTATTCTATCTTTCATAGCTATTTCCCTTTATAATGGGTAGAGTGTCCACTCGAAACATTTGGAACAAAAACTAGAACACAATTATTCCAAAGGGTTCATTTCTATAAAATAATTTAAAATAATGCCAATAAATTTAATGAATATATATGTGCGTTATTGCTTGGTTTTATTTTGGGTGGTTAATAAGAGAAGTTATCCTCCCTTCCTAGAGTTAAATCCTTCTTGTGACATGTTTTCCCCTTTTGGGTTGATTGGGGATAACATGGTACCATCAATTTCACTCTTGCTTAAGCACTTAAAGGTGGGATGAGATGTGTCAAAAAATTGATTTGGGTCTATACTTGGTGGTTAGGAGGAGAACTTATCCTCCCCACTTGGCTTCAAATCCTGCTTGTGATGTATTTTTCCTTGTAACATCCCCACTATAATCCCCAGTTTAATTAATACTTAGCGTAGATATAATATGCAGATACGACCAAGCGATGTAATATGCGAATTGTATTTTTATTTTTTAATAATAAAATGTGATGCTAGCTGCTAAGGGGACATGGACAAGAGATGGGGGATGAATTAATCCACAAGAGAGGGGAGTGTCTAGGATAATGGTCAAGAGAGGTCCAAGGGTGAATTACCCATGTATATTAATTCAACCGATTTTTTCTAAAATTGCTATTTGTATATGAACCTTGTAATTTCTAATTGAGTGTTCCCAAAGCCAACCATTGAATACATGTAAGAGGGTGGGTGTGAGTAGTCACATCCCAAAGTTATTAGGTACATGGGGGTTGAGTACAATCAACTCGGGGAAGAGTGTGAGTCAAGCAAGCAAGCCAAAGGAGAGGAAATTCATATGGGTTGAGACAACATTTTTAGTGAGTCATGTTTTGTGTATGAGAAGAAAGTAGAGATAAAGAAAGAGAGCTTGGAGCTAGTGCAACCATGGAGGAAGAATTTTAGAGCAAGTTGGAGCATATTTGGAGATGGAAATTGAAGAACCAGGTTGTCAGGCTTGAAGAGTGAACTCTTGGGCGAGTTTCACTGTAATGACAAGTGTTTTCTATTGGTTGCTGGTAGTTTTCCTAGCAACCAGATCCCTTGAATTCCCATCTGAGAGATTCCTAGCTACCTGTGCCAGAGAGACCCTGATAAAAGAATGTCTCATTCCTTGGGTTAGGCTTGATAAACGAATGATACATCCCTTGGGTTATCTATGATAAATGAATGGTACATTCCTTGGGTTGGGTAGGTCAAGAGGAAGAGAGCTGGTGGAAAATTGAGATAGTTGTAGGAAGATATCAATGGGTTGTGAGTTTTATGAGCTATGAGTGGACTGTGAGAGACCACCCTCTTTTGTGGATTGCTGGCCTCAACTCAGGGGTGACTGACTATTGATATTTGGAACAATCAGTCTATGGTTGGGTGGAACGTATGTCCCAAGTAGATGGTTGCACAACATAATTAAAAGATAAGCGTTTCATCTTGTTGATGTGTTATTTCATGAGTTTATTTCCCGTGCATGAACTCTGTGTATTTAAGAATGATTTATATGATATTGTAATGAAGTTTAATAGTTGCATTAATATCTATTTTAGCATGATGTAGATGCATATAAATAATGGTAACAATTAGCAGCCAAATCTGGTTTATTTCGTAGCTGAAAGCTACAAGAAATTATTTAACTGTAAATGAATTACATTAGTTAGCATAAATTTGGTTTTTATGAGTATTTTACATTGTAATGTCCCTTGGTTGGGCTAGGGGACATTACATTATGGTATCAGAGCGCATGGTTCAAACACTGGGCTTGTATGGGCTCGAACCAAAGCAAATTGTTGAAATTCGTTGTTGCAGATTTTGTTTATGACAAATTTGGGGAAAATGGAGAATTTAGAGAGAAATCCCCAAATCCGTGGGCAAAATCCAAGTTTGAATGAATTCAGATGGTTTAAGAAGGTTAACGGAGTAGAGCGGTAAGTTTCAGATCAAAATTTGACCTGGAATGGTCAAAATTCGAGTTTTAATGACTGCTTGTAGAGTTTTAGGAAGTTTGGCTAATCAACGACCGAGATCTCTTTTGATCTCGAGATCGATGACCAAGTTCACTATGATAAATTTAAAAATTCATAATGTTTCGACCGTTTGAAAGGTTGATTAGATCGATGAATCAGATTCATTTCGGGGGTTCTTGAAATTGATTACATTGACAACTTCGATTCATTGGGGTTTTTGGTCGAAAATTTCTAAGTATGGAAAATTTCCAAGAGAAATCACTGACGATCGATGGTCATGTCGGTCGAAATGGCGAAGAGTTTGGTTTGACCAAAGGACATCGCTGACAGTAGATGGCCGATGTTCGACATCGACCGAATCCCGCGAATCATTTTTAATCGTCGACAAAAATCATCGACGGTCGATGGGCTGTCGAGTGTTAGTCGATTCGACGAAGTATTTCAAATCAAGCAACAAAGTCGTCGATGGCCGATGGGCCGATGGTTGGGCATTGGTTGAATTCGACGAAGTGTTTCGAAAACAAGAGAAGTCACTGATGACCAACACATCGATGGTTGGGCGTCGAGCGAATTCAATGAATTGTTCGGGTCGTAGAATTGGCCGATGACCAATGGAGGTAAAAAGGTGATGACATGTCATGCCACGTCATCATCCATGTGTCGTGCCACGTTAGCCAAATTGACACCTCAGGATGACGTGTCATGCCACATCAACCAAGAGAAGATCACCGATGACCGATGGCTGAATAGACCAATTTATAGTTGTGTGCGAATCGATTGTTGGGGAATTGGGCCAGTGGCCGACGGTCGCGTCGACAAATTAAAAAAAGTGTCGCACTTGTCCAAAGGATAGTGCCGATCCCTGATAGAGTCAGATCAAGGGTTTCTATTTCTTGGGATTTGAGATAAACGATTCAGATTTAAAGGGTTGTTACAGTAGTAAAACAATCAATTTTATGCGATTTTTTGTGGTTTTTGAAGGCCATTAACTTGCGGGGAATTTTTGAGGTCCTAAACGACGTTTTTAGCCAGTGAAAAACCACGAGAATAAAGTGTACCAAGGTACATTGTGTCTTTGCAACTCAAATAAAATAACACGAGGAGAGCTATCCAATGAGCTAAATGGTTCACAAAACATAGCTTGTATGAGGAAGTTATAGCCAAAATAGCGAGGGTTAAACTTTGGCACCAATTTTACTTCCAGAGGGAATAACTCCATGCTCACAAGTCCATTTGGGGCACAAGAGTAGTTAATGGAAATATTATGACCCATAGAAGCCAGTGGTGGAGTGGGATTTTGGTTATGGGTACCTGAAAATGCAGAGGAAGAGAAATAACACACCTTTAACATGCAATGATAAATTGGGTAAAACAACCTAAACTTCCACAGACCATAACTTTCAGCTTGCATCTTGGATTTGAGAAAAAGAATACTCGTTGAAATATTTTGAGGAGTAGAAGACATACATCCACCCAAAATATTGAATTGAGCAATGAAATTCCCAGAATTTATTAAATAGATTTCTGTAGCAGTAAAAGAGTGGAAATTGCAACATGTAAATGTTGTAACTTTTCACCCAGAACTCAGATTGAGGCATGGATACAGCTGTTGGAAAATAGTTTTAGAGATAAATGCATCTAAGGAATCAAAATTTTTGATTTGGTGCATTATGTCCTCCATAAATTGATGAAGAAATAACCTGTATACTATTGGATGAAATGCTTTATGCTATGCATGTTCTAACAATAATCATTACATGCACATTTCTTGCAGAATTAGAGGTACATGAAAGCATCTTTGGTTCTTATATGAGGATTGGAGTTATGGAATATGTTGAGGGATCAAGGAAGATGTCAGAGGTCTACATGTCATCATGGGGAATTCTGAGACAGAGTCAAATGGATGAAGGGATAAGAAGGAGCCTGTCACTATGAGAATCCTGCATAGGGAAGTGCAGAGCTACAGAGTTTATAATGAAAGGATTATGAAGGCTCAAGAAGAGATACTTTAGATCTTAAACATGTTTCATAAGAAAGTTAACAAGGACTCTTGCACTAAGAAATAAACTAGTCCTAGAAAAGTGTTAGCATCAGGATCCCATAAAAAAAGGGATGATCATGGAAATTATAGGTAGTCAAGGGAGCATCCCAAATGTGTCTCCTGTCAGGAGGCAAAGCACAAGGCCTGAGGCAAACATCTTGCAAGTTGAGCTCAGGAAGATTAAGCCACCAAATTTCAATGGTGAGCACATGAAAGGAGAAGAGGCAGAGGCATGGCTATTGGAAATGAAGAAATATTTCCAACTGCATGATTGCCCATCCCAGGTAGAAGCTAGAATTGCGACCTACCACTTGGAAGGAAAAAAAACCATGTGGTGGGATTGGCTTAATCAAGCCAAGAAACTGGATGAGAAGAGGATCTCATGGAGTCAGTTCAAAGGATATTTCCAAGAGAAATATTTTTCTGATCATTATTCTGAAAGGAAGATGAAAGATTTCTTTCAACTCAAGTTGGGAACCATGATAATGGAGGAATATGAGAAGTGGTTCTTTGAATTGTTGAATTATGTTGACTTCATCAAGGATGAGAAGGGAAAAATACAAAGGTTTCTAAGTGGGTTACTATCCTTCTACAGTGACAAGACCCAATATGGTAACCCTAAGACATTGGAGAAGACCATAAGGAGAGAAAGACATCTTTATGAGCAGAGCAAAGGAAGGCTAGTGTTCCAAAAGGCTTGGAATGCAAATATGAAAGGGAAAAATGATCAAAGGAAGAAAGGTTTTAAGCCACCCATTTCCAGAAATAATTCCCAAACAAATCAACAAAGTCAAGCAACCGAAAATGAGCAAACGTCTAGAGATTCATTTGGGAAAAGGCCAAGGAAACAACATGTTCAATGTTGGGGATGTGAGGGAAATCACTTATATAGGGACTTCCCTCACAAAGGAGAAAGAATGAGGACTGTCCACAACATTCAAGAGGCTGAAACAATGGAAGACATGGGAGGAAGCATGCCAAGGATTTATGCAACCTTGGACAAAAATCAAGCTGAATATCAATCCCCCATGATTGAAGTGGAAGGTAAGATTGATAACCAACCCATAACAATTTTGATTGATTCTTGAGCTATCCATAGTTACATAAATGCTAACATTGTTGAAAGATTTTACTTGCAAAGGAGTAAGCATAAGAAATCTTGGTTAGTTCAATTATCCACAGGAGCTAAGAGAAAGATTAATGAGTTGGTTAAATATTGTTCAATATACATGAATGGGACATAACAAACAAGCCCATTTCAGTCCATAAACTGTGGTTATGTCACATTTCGATGTGCAGATTGGTTGACTTATGTCTAATAGTTACATGCATCAATGTTATGTTGCATTGTGACATTCATAAATGATTATTTTGCATTGTGACATACAACAATATTACCAACTTAATGAGAACCATGACCTCAAGACGAGAAATATATCCCTAAATACCCATGTGTTTGATTAGGAAACACCAAAATCAACCCCTAAATCTAAAAGTCGTTCTCATATAATTACCCTTTTCTTTCAAGGTAAGAGTTACAACAATTTTCAACCATGTCTTTAAATCCCTAGAAAATTGAAAACAAAAATCTTAAAATTGATCTCAAAATAAAAGTGGTGCTCACAACATAACCCCTCATTTTTTTAAAGGTCAAAATTGCAATTTGCTTGAAATTGCTGTCTTGACAACCAATATTGTTTTTAGAAAAACCTTAAAATTGACCTTTGAAATTAACACTAGTGATGGTGCTAACACACTTTTTTTCCCGAGGTTAACATTACAACTTGTTTGAAATTGTTTCTTTGACAACTAGTAACTTTGCAAACGAAAACCTCAAAATAATCCTCTAAATTGAAACATAGTGCTACAAATAACACATTCATTTTTTGTTTCAAGCTTAGAATTGCGATGTTTTTAAAACCGTGATCTAAGAAAACCAACACTGTTACAAAGAAAATATTAAAATTAATAAATAGATAAATAAATAACAAATATATAGAAAAAACCAAAAATGAGGAAAAATAATGTTTATACATAGATAAACAACTTAAATGAAAATACATAATAATTAATTTATATTTTTACAAAAATAAAAATTAAAAAAAAGGAAAAACAAAAAAATTGAATAGAAACAAATGAATTTTATAAAAAAAATAAAAATCAATTTATTAAATAATTTAGAAGTTAAAAGGTTAAATATTAAACAAAATAAAAGCCAAAGTAATTTTATGAATTAAAAAAATCAATGTTTAAAATACGAAATAACAAATTAAAAAAAATAAAAATACAAATAAAATCCTCTTGTCCTAGCGATGCCCATAAGGCCACGCCTCCATAGGAGTTGCGAGTTTTAAAACCCACTTCTCCCATGGAGCAATGTCCCTATGTGCATTGGTGAGAGGGGAGCCTCCCCCCTATCTCCCAATCCCATTTCACTTGAAATTTAAGAATGCAACCTGAGACAAATCATGCTACAATATAGAGTTGTGGGTGGGAGTTGCAAGAAATGAGATATAACAACGCATATGACATAGCTATCTGATGGAGAGGGACCATCTATGCTATCTTATAGGGCATGAGACATCTAATAATATGCAGGGATATGGAAGAGCATAGATGATGGCATGAACCAACAACTTCATCCCACGATCACAAAGTTTTCAATACTCTATCATCAACTAACAATCAGGATGCTTATATGGCCTCGGATCAACACGAACGTGTGCTCAAATTGTCTTTTCCTACAATACTAAATTGCGCTCTGTCATAGATAACTCTGTGCGAAAATACCACTACGCAAATATACCTCTGCGGAAAATCATCAATGAAAAATACCGACGAGATCTGTCGCAGACAAATCTGCACATGGAAATCACAAAATAATACCAACAGTTCACATACATCTTTGATCTGTCGCAAACAACTCCACACACGATACTCAACAAATAATACCAACGGTTCGCAAAAAAATCTACAAGGAATTCAACAAATAATACCGATGTGTTACATAGCTTTAAGAGGTGATTCCACTGCGCCAAATCGTGACTATCTGTTTCTGTGTAGATAAATACTTAGGAAATATTTTTAAACAAAGTTTTAGAGCTTGGCTGGAATTAACTGCACACGGTCTTTCTTGCAAATGCATACATTAAAATCTCCAAGAGAAAAGATACTGAATGAATTCAAAGGCATGTACCAACAAATTTAACACACACAGAACTAGAGATCTCAATTAAAATATATCAGAATTACACTGGTTCTTTCGGTCCCTTAGGCCTTAAACATACAACACTCAAATCACTTTACAAAGTTCTCTGTCGCACCCCTATCCATCCAACCTTCCTCTACTCTGCTTCTAGCCTCTGTCTCCCCCCTCTCACACATACTTCTATTACCTAAAAACGAGAGTTAGATCTCTCATTAACTCTAACAAATGCCTAAAAATCCCCAAGTATTTATATTAATCCCCTAACTTGGTACTTATGTTCTATTACATAGGAAAACACTCACACCTTTCAAACCATAAAATCTTTTATACCTTCTAAAGTTATCATTCTAACTATTACAAATAAATGAAAAATTAGGGAACCAACTCCCTTGGTAAATTTTTATTGACACCATGTGGTCAATTCTCGATTTTACTATTGGATGCTCCTGCATCAGCCTCCCAGGGAAGAAAATGACTATTCATCAGGTCTTCAAGGTATGCACCATACTTGGAAATTTCTATTGTTGTCATCCAAGTAGCATCCTCCACTGGTTGAACTTTCCATTTGACCAAGTACTGGAAATACTCTTCGCCTCTGGTTTTCTTCAGTACCTTCATATCCAATATTGTCTCAATCTCCTTTTGCACTGCTCTGGGTAGTTGTTCTTTCCATCCTATGGTCTGATATCCATGACTTACAGGTTCATCTGCTGAAACATCTTCTGTCTGCTTGAAGGGATACAAATCTGCAACATTAAAGATTGGAGAAATTCCAACACCACTTGGAAGTTCTATTTCATATGCATTATAAAAAAAATTTCTTAAAATTTTACATGGTCCAATCATTTTAAGTTTTAACTTGTTATATGTCCCTATATGAAACCTCTCTTTCCTCAAATATTCCATGAACAAGTCACCAACCTCAAAATCCACTGGTCTTCTCTTCATGTCTACTCTCTGTTTACACTTGTGGCTACTCTCTTGCAATTTTTGTTTGATCCTTTCCTGCAACTCTTGCATACTCACTGCAAAATCCTTACCATCAACACTTCTTAAATCCTATTTTCCCAAATTCCTCAACTCATACACTCCCCTAGGATGCATTCCATACAAAATATGAAATGGACTCATCCCCGTGCTTCTATTTGGTGAGTCTTTATATGAAAACTCATCTTAAGAAAGCATATGATCCCACTTCTTAGGGTTCTCATTCACAAGGCTTCTCAAAATATTTCCCATACTTTTGTTTACCACCTCCTTTTGTCCATTAGTTTGTGGGCGATAGGATGAACTAAAACTGAGATTAGTATCAAGCTTATTTCATAAGGTTCTCCAAAAGTGTTCCACAAATATTGTGTCTCTATCTAAAACTATACTTTTGAGTAAACCATGCAATCTTACCACCTCTCTAAAGAACAAATTTGCAATATTTGTAGCATCACTAGTTTTTTACAAGCAATAAAATGTGCCATCTTAGAGAATCTATCAACCACAACATAAATTGAATCATTACCTCTTTGTGTTCTTGGCTATCCCAACACAAATTCCATACTCACTGCATCCCATGGCTTGCTTGGAATGGGTAGTGGTTGATACAACCATGTATTCTGAATTTTCCCTTTAGCATGTTGACAAATTCTACACTTTTCCACAAATTTCTTCACTTGATTCCGCATACCAGGCCGCAAATAAAAATCAATTTTCTGAGAAAAAGTTTTATCCTGGTCAAAATGTCCTGAAATTCCTCCATTGTGCTTCTCTTTTATTAGGTTCTCCCTCATTGAACACTTGGGTATGCACAACTTACTATTCTTGAATATCAATCCTTCCTGTAGCATGTAGTCCAACCACTGACTCCTATAACTGGAAACTGGATTTTCACAAGCTGCATAAGCATCTTTTAAATCTGCATCATCTAGATAAATTTCCTTTAAACCATCAAATCCTAAAGTGCTGACTTGAAATTCTTGCAAAATTAAATTAATTCTACTCAATGCATCAACAAATTTATTTGCTTTACCGCTTGTGTGTTTAATCACAAAGGCAAAATTCTGCAGAAACTCAACCCACTTAGAATGTTTTTGATTTGATTTTGGTTGATTACTTATAAATTGTAATGCATGATTGTCAGTGTATAGAAAAAATTATTTGGGCATGAGATAATGTCTGCATTTCTTCAGTGCCCGCACAATTGCATAAAACTCCTTATCATAAGATGGATATTTTTTTTTTGCCTCATTCATTTTCTCACTAAGATATGCAATTGGTATTTGTTCTTGGCTCAGTACGACTCCTATTGAAGTCCCACTGACATCAATCTCAACTTGGAAATAATTATCAAAGTATGACAAAGCTAACACATGTTGTTCAATGATTTTTTTCTTCAAAATTTGAAGGTTTCGGTGAGCTTCCACTGTCCACTTTAATGGATATCTATTCTCTTTGATAGTCTCAATAATTGGAGCACATAAATGATTGAAATTTCTGATAAATTTCCTACAAAAACTTGCTAACCCATGGAAACTTCTTACCTCAAACACACTTCTTGGAGTAGGCCAACTTACTATTGCTTGGACCTTTTCTGGATCCATATTTAAACCATCCTCAAATATCACAAATCCCACATATATCAGTTCATTCTTCATAAAACTACATTTCTTCAAATTAATCAATAACTTGTTTTCTTGTAAGGTACTCAAAACCACCTTGAGGTGTCTCAAATGTTCGTCTTTTGTTTGGCTATATATCAAGATATCATCCAAACATACTATTACAAATTTCCCAATAAATTGTTTCAAAACCTCATTCATTAATCTCATGAAAGTACTTGGAGCATTTGTGAGCCCAAAAGGCATCACTTACCATTCATACAGTCCACTATTTGTTTTGAAAGATGTTTTCCATTCATCTTCTTCCCTGATCCTTATTTGATGATATCCACTCTTTAAATCAATCTTTGAAAAATACTTAGGACCATTCAAACAATCTAATAGATCATCAATTCTAAGTATGGAAATCTATACGTTATTGTGATCTTATTGATTTCTCTTTAATCAATACACACATGCCATCCTCCATCTTTATTTTGGCCGAGTACCGATGGAACAACACATGTACTCAAACTCTCCTTTATCGATCCTTTATCCAAGAGCTCTTGCACCTACTTCTTTATCTCTTTGTTCTCTCGAGGTGTCATTCTATATGTTGCTTTATTAGGTAAACTTTCTCCTGGAATTAAGTCAATATGATGGCTAATACTCCTTATAGGGGGTAATTCATTTGGAAAATCATCAACTATAATACCAACACACTCATCCAACATAGCTTTAACTTATGTAGGAAAATCATCCAAACTTGTACTTGTAAGTATTACCTTGGGTTTTCCAATCAAAACAAAATGTACCTCTTCTTTCTTGACTTCTTGCAGCATTTCCTTTCCACTCATCACCAACACACTAGGATCAACTTCTTCTTTGGCTCCATCATCCTGTAGATGCAACAATACATGCTTGTGTCCATATTTTTTCATAGAATAAGTGTTCCTCCTACCATAATGAGTAGATTTTTTTTCATACTTCGATGGCCTTCCCAACAAAACATGGAAGATATCCATAGACATTATGTCACATAATACCTCATTCTTATAGCTACCAATTTGAATTTCCACCTTACACTTCTCATTCACCGAAACTTGATGTCCTTTCTGCAACCATGACACTTTGTAGGGAGTGGGATGCATTGTCCTCTTTAGTCCCAAATTCTCTACCATTTCAATGGAAACCAAATTATTTGTGCTAACACTATCAATAAAACCTTTGCAACACTTACCTCCTGACTTGCATACAATCCTAAATAGACTTTTCCTCTTAGCTGGTTCTTTAGCTTCCTTCTCTGATTTGATAAAAAATCTTTTCAACAACAATGATTCCCCTTCCTCAGGAACTTATTCTTGTGTGACTACATTTACATTCTCTTCTTTAGCTTCTGCTATATTTGCATTTCTCTGACCTGCTGATTTATTTTCTAGACAATCCCATGACATATGGCCTATCTTTCCATATGTATAACATCTAATTTCTCTGCCTCCTCTACCTCTGCCTCTGGAGAACAATCTTCTACTTCTTGATTCTCCTCCTCTTGAAGATTGACTACTTGAGCTTGAGCTTCCTCTATTTTTTGGCTAGCTTCTCCTCTGCCTTCAAAGTTGCTTGATAGGAATCCTCAACTATCTTCAAGAAAAAATGTTAATTTCATATTGTATATCATACCTCAAGACATTAATATACCTGGCAACCTTTTCAACATCTTCTTCAATATGACCAATTCTAATTGTTAATATGTAAAACTCTTTTGTATATTCTTTCACAGTCATAGCCTTTTGTTTGAGATTCTGTAACCGTCTGAATAAATTCGGATGGAAATACTTAGGCATGAACTTGATTTTGAACTTATCAATCATCCTATCCCAATTCTTAATCTTGGCTTTACCTTTTCAGTTCCTGTCAACTTGGAATTCATCCCACCATAGAGATGCATGACCTTTTATCCCTGTCATTGTATACTTTACCTTCTTTCCTTCATCTACATCTTCATAATCAAAGTATTTGTCCATGGCATCAATCCAGTCAATCAATTTTTTGACATTTAGGCTACCTTCATACATAGGTACTCTTTGGTCTGGCATTGACCTTTGTGACCACCCTTATCAATCTATC
Organism: Picea engelmannii; assembly: GCA_009831015.1. Classification (NCBI taxonomy): domain Eukaryota; kingdom Viridiplantae; phylum Streptophyta; class Pinopsida; order Pinales; family Pinaceae; genus Picea; species Picea engelmannii. The sequence continues at coordinate 433,127 of ML779472.1, forward strand.
TTTTGCTGTTTATTCTTCTTCCTCTTCCTCATAGGCTGTTGCTTCTTCACTTTCGCTGATATCTCTTGTATCAAGTTCTCTCGTCATGGAAGTCTCCATGCCTTCCATATTTTCTCATATTTTCCTCACCTCCCGTTGCAATTCCACGTTTGCAATTGGTATGCCTCGACCCCTTCTCTTGGGTGACATCTTCTCTTTATTCATGAGCACACTTACTGTGTAAGATATGATACCAAAAATGATGGCGTGAACCACCAACTTAAACCCCTGATCACAAAGTTTTTAATACTTTTCCAACAACTAACATTCGATCTTCTTATCTGTCCTCAGATCAACATGAACAAGTGCTCAAATTACCTTTTCACACAATGCTGAATTACACTCTATCATAGATAACTCTATGCAGAAACACCACTACGCGGATATAGCCCTACATGAAAGAATCAATGAACAAGATCGACGAGATATGTTGCAAACAACTCTATGTGCGGAACTCACCAAATAATACCAATGGTTCACAAACAACTTTGATCTGTCACAGACAACTTTACGTGTGGTACTCAATAAATAATACCAATTGTTCACATACAACTCTACACGAAATTCGACAAATAATACCTATGTGTCGCAGATCTTTAAGGGGTGATTCCACAACGCTAAATCATGATTGTTTTTTTTGCGAAGACAAATACTCAAGAAATATTTTTAAACAAAGTTTTAGAACTTGGCTGGAACTAACAACACACAATCTTTCCTGGAAATGCATACATTAAAATCTTTAAGCGACAAGATACTGAATGAAGTCAAAGGCATATACCAACAAATTTAACACACACAAAACTTGAGATCTCAATTAAAACATGTCATAATTACATTGGTTATTTCGGTCTTTCAGACCTTAAACATACAACATACAAATCACTTTACATAGTTCTCTATCGTACCCCTATCCATCCAATCTCTGTCTACTCTCCTAACCTCTATCTCCCCCCTCTCACACATACTTTTGTTACCCAAAAATGAGAGCTATATCTCTCGGGAACTCTAACAAATGCCTAAAAATATTCTAAGGATTTCTATCAATCCCCTAACTTAGTATTTTTGTTCTATTACATATCTTTATAAATCCTCACACCTTCTAAAGATATCATTCTAACTATTACAAATAAATGAAAAATTAGAGAACCAACTCCCTTGGTAAATGTTTATTGACACCATGTGGTCAATTCTTGATATTACTGTCAGATGCTCTTGCATCAATAGACCTGCGACATAGAGCACACCAATTCTTTCCATTTTTATAAAATGTTTAAGACTAAGGAATCAAATATTGCTACTGAGGACTCAATTTACAAGAGCTATATACTCTACCACTAAAGTAGCACCTTTAATAACAATAACAAGCTACAAATAAGGAATACAAAATCATATAATATGGAAGATGTTAGATAAGGAATGGAATAGGTACCAGTCAAAGGCGAAATAGCTACTGTAGAACCATGGAAGAGGAGATACCATATAAGCTAGGGGAGAGTAACTAACTATGTGGGTGGGATAGGGAATAACCACCCAATAACCATGGAATAGATACTTGATACCCATAGATACCTAACATATCAGGAATATCTACCTTATCACCATGGTCTCATATAGAATTGATCTAGCAGGTGGGGAAGGGAGGATAGGGGGCACAAATCCAAGGATCACCCTCCTCTTAATATTTAGTGTTTTTATTTTATATATATATATATATATATATATATATATATATATTTTTTTTTTTTTTTTTTTTTTTTTTTTTTTTTTTNTATTTTTTTTTTTTTTTTTTATTTATTTCTTTTAATTATGCTTTTAAAATTGTTTTTTCCAATACTTAGAAATTAATTATTATTTTTTTTAAATTTATGTATTTGTTTTCTTTTCTTTTTTCTTTTTGCTTTGGTTTTATGTAATTTTTTTCATTTTAAAAAACATGTTTTCTTCCCTTCTTTTGGATTTTTTCTTATATATTTCTTTCTTCTTTTTATTATTTAATTTAATTTCTTTCTTTTTTTCTAATTTTGTTTTCAGCAATGTTGTTTTTTTAGGTTATGGTCTCAAAATCATTACAATTTTAACCCCGAAAAAAACCAAGTGTGCTAGTTTTAGCATCACATTTCAATTTTGATCTTGATTTCATCATTGCAATTGTAAGCCGAAAAAAAACCAACTGTGTTGATTGTCAAAGATGCGATTTCGAACAAATTGTAATGATAACTTTGAAGAAAAGGGGGTGTTGTTGCTAGCATCACTTTTAGTTTTGGGTGTTGTTGGAGACCATGATTTCAAAGAAGTTGTAATTTTAACATCCCCCCCCAAAATGTGTGATGTTGTGAGCACCACTTTTTGTTTTTGAGAGTTGATTTAAAGAATTTTTTTTGCAAATTTACATATGATAGTTGCAAAATTCTGTAATTTTAACTAAGACAAAAAATAGTGCTATTAGTAGAACCATTTTTTGCAATGGAGCTAAAAATAGGCTCTAAATGCAACCTCTAAAAGGATGAGAACTATGGAGAGTTATCGTTAAGTTGGAAACTCTGTTAGACCTAAATGGTTATATTGGATTACAACATTCCTAAATGGGTACATTGAATTGAAACCTTGATCTTGGTTGACTTATATTTAATTGCTACATTACTTAATGGTTTTATTTCACTATAATATTCATCGATGGTTATTTCATAGTCTGATGTTCATGAAACGTTATGTTGGATTGTAATGTTCATTAATGGATATGTCAGATTGAAACATTTATATTTGCTGACTTATGGTGAATGGTTATATTTCATTTCAGAGTTTATCAAGGGTTATGTTGCATTGCAACATTAATATTGTTGACTATGGTTAACATTAAATTTTTTTCTTCAATATTATGACACATTGCAATATGGGAGACAATTTACCATGAAAAAAAGTCATCAAAACCCATATAATAAATTCTAAGAAATAACATTGCTAAACCCATAAGATACCGTATTTTTATACTTAAATATTTGTGAAATAAATAATTATTTAAGAGTACATAAATTCACACCAATGAATACTAACAAATGTGTGTTACATGCACACACATGACATGAGTTTATAACATGTACTAGAAAATGGATACAACCACATATTGAAGAATGAAAACGTGGCAGAACATTCTAATTAGAAGGGGTTGCATATGGATGTGGAAACAATTAATCAATTTTAATATTAGTCCCAATGGCTTAATATGTCATTAAAACTTAATTAATCTGGCACTTTCAAGTAGGTGGACCCTTATTAGTCCCTGCCGAAGGCGTAGAGGGACTATAACGATCGATAATTCGTTGACTTCATATTAGTTTGTCCTTTGGCTAAAAATATTTGCATAATATCTATTGTTGGAGCTAGGGAACTAAAAACATTTAATTTTATATAATAAAAAATACCATATATGTCATGATCTGATTGGATAACAGATTGGAGGTCTTATTTCCAGCTTCGCTATTCCCAATGTTTGATATGTTAGCATATCCAATTTTTTTTTATCATATACGGTCTTTATGAGTTGTTATTGTTTTCTTGAAATGTTTGGATATCCAAAGTTTTGAAGACAGATAGTCAGTTTTTTATAAGTTGACTTCATATTAGTTTGTCCTTTGAATAATTTTTTTTTTTTACATAGGCTCTGCCGTTAGAACTATTGTTACTAATTTTTTTTATTATTGTTATAAAACAATATAATAAATGTTTTTTCTTACGGAAGAGACCTGCCACACTACATTCTTTCTTAAATGTTTACAGAGCAGTTCTGATAGACTTAAATGTTTACCTAACAAGATTCACAGCCTTAAATTTTTACTTAACAGGCCCGTTACAACACATTTTCTTCCGTTTTTTTTTTTTATATATGCAATGTTCTTTGCAGTCAATGTGGGAAATATTGTTCTTCAATGACATTGTTGGTTCACTAGTTCATGCTTGCTTCTTGTATGCTCACTGATTTCTTAATTGCCTATTGCTGTTGTTCTTGTTTGCTTGTTGGTGTTGTTTGCCTGTTGGTCTTGTTGCAGTTTGCACGCTTTGGGTTCTGTAACCACAATTGGAACTGCCCTTCTGTCGTTCCCCATTGGCGAGCGTGTTTGGGTGCTGTGTTTATTTTCTCTTTCTATTTGTAGTTTGCAGGTGGGAAATTTGACTACTGGGGATGCTTGAGTCAAAATCCTCTTGCAGAACATCTTTGTATGTGAGGAGAAAATACGATTTCCTTTTGCGATGCATCACTGTGGCTGTGATGGAGGTAGGTTCTGTGTCGGACATTGGACTTCTGTCACTATCCATTGATGGGCAATTTTGGTTGCTGTGATTAGCTTCTCTTGCTATCTGTAGTTTGAAGGTGGGAAATTTGACTGTTGGGGATGCCTAAGTTGAAATCCTCTTGTAGAAAATCTTTGTATGTGAGGAGAAAATACGATTCCCTTTTCCTATGCGTCATTGTGGCTATGATGGAGGTGGGTTCTATGTGGAACATTTTCTTTTTGTTGTTACCCGTTGACGAGTGGGTTTGGGTGCCATGATTGGATTCACTTGCTATCTGCAGTTTGCAGGTGGGAAATTTGACTGCTGGGGATTCCTGAGTCAAATTCCTCTTCCAGAACATCTTTGTATGTGAGGAGAAAATATGATTTCATTTTCCTATGTGTCACTGTGGCTGTGATGGAGGTATATTTTGGTTCGAACATTGGCGATCAGGAATGAGATGAAGAAAACATTACAGTTATGTTTCTCTGGTCGTAGTAATCACATACAAAGATGGACTGCAAGAGGATTTTGATCACTCCCAGTATTGAAAAATACCAACTGTGAAAACCACACCTTTCTTAATTGCTTGCACAGTGGAAGGCCTTTGGACGGTCCTTCTAGCTTTGAATTTTACTTGACAGGTCTCACAACCTGAAATAATTGGTTAACATATGTGTTACAATACATTTTCCCCCAAAGTTTTTGATACAACATTGTGTGTAGTGAATTTGGTCAATATTTTTCTTCACCGACATTCCTGGTTGGCTGGTTGGTGCTTTCTTCTTGGTTCGTTGGATGTTTCTTATTGTTGTTTGATTCAAATTTGCAGGGTTCAGGTCCTACGGCTACAGTTGGGCCTTTTGGTGCTTCTTAACTAGGTTTTTATTTGCCGCTTTCTCTTGTTTTCTTAAACTTTCCAATGTTGGGGTACTAATTCTGCATTTGGATCTGTTGTTACATGGTTTTACAGTTGGCTCCCCAGAAAATACTATTAAGATAAAATAATATGGAAAATTTTGCAGTGGATGTAAATTACATCTCTTATGGCTTGAACCAGAGTTTGTCGGGCTCCAACTATATTTCATAGCTGAAAATGTTTTTCCCATGGTTAATGTCTTTATATGGCTTCATAGTTATGATAGTAAGTGTTTCTGTGTGAGCGATAAAATTCTTCTCTCCCTTTCTTTTTCCTCCTGTAAACTTTCCCGTTTTTCGCTTTTGTTCTTCCCCTCGATTATGCATTTCTGGTTCTATACTTTGCCACGTTTCTGTGGTCGCGGGTTCCAGGGGTGGCCAATTGAAAAATATTCATTTCCATCTATATATTCACATTGTGAGTCTGGCCGATCGCCGTTTGTTTTCATATTTATCCAATTTCTTCTAAACTTGCCTGTTTTCCCCTTTTGTTCTTACCCTCTATTATGCGTTTTTGGTTCTATACTTTGTCACATTTCTGTGCTGATGGGTTCTCGGTGTGGAAAACTGAAAAATTGTCATCTCCATCTATATCTTCACATCATGAGTCCGACCGACCACTGTTCGTTTGCATACTTAGCCAATTTTATGAACGCGGGTTTGCAGATAGGTGTTATTGAACTATGGTAACCCATGTTCGGGGTATACATCTTGCACCCAAAAATTTCATGCTCTACAATTCAACCCCAGACTCCTTGAAATCGCAACACTGACTCTACCTATGGTGACTCCATCTGTCCGACCTACCTTTCCATACTTAGTCGAGTCTTCAAAGTTTCATGGGTTCACGCGTTCCCGGGTTCATAAAAGTTTAAAAGCATTTTTTCGCTCCCCTCCATCCCCGCCGCCTTCCGCCCTTCCCAATGGACATTAATTATGCTTTTAAAAGTGAAAACCGACCAGACAGGTTCAAAAATATTGGCTTTAATAAGCGGAAAGCTTGAGGACATCTCCTATTAAAATGCATAAATAGGCAAATATTATGGGATCTGATAATTTTTTTTTGCGTGCATTTTCAATTTGCAAAAAAGTGTTGGCTATTTTATTTTTTTAAAGAAATCATCATAGTAACAGTGAAATATTGTACTACCACGTTTCCATCCACAAACATGCCATCCATATAGTTCTTGACGTCATGTCCCTCTTTAATACTATGCATATGTTACATGTTGTCATATTTGAGAATCTGCTTGGATATGGGAATGTTGATACATGCTATTAGTGACTATTCAACCCACATATTCAAAAATATTGGCATTAATAAGCGAAAATATCGAGGGCATATGCCATTAAGACAAATTAAACCAAAATCTATGGAAGATTATACTGTCATCCTCCAACGCTGATTTTAAATACTTATTCTCATTTCTCTCTATCATTAAAGAGTTGGGATTTAAGGTGCCTTCGTTGTAATGTTCCTAGTCATGGACATGTAAGACAACTTAGAGATGCCATTGAGGTCCAATTGAAAGACGAGAGAATGGTTTTATGTGATGTGAGCTTTGAGCGAAAAAGAAAACTCTGTTAGCCAACAAAAAATCAGACAGGAAAAAAAAAGTATCTTCTGATTGGTGTTCTCCCTGTATTAGATGCTTTGATTTGGTTGAAAGGCCTGCCAGAAGATTTTTTTGTTGATATTATTTATTTTCTTACTAGGAGTTGGAAGGGATTTTCAGGTCACCTTTAAAATGCTCCTTCGTTGAAGTATATAGTTTCTTCCAACAACACATATTTGGCAAGTGTATCAAATTCTATAGAGCACACAAGGATTTGTCTTCCGTCAGAGGAGTCACACTTACCGTGTCTTGCAAAATGGTTTGTAATATTCGGAAATGACGCGAAATATTACTCCATTCGTGAATATACTCAGAAGGAAATTATAAATTTGGATTGTCGCGAGTATGAGAAACTGTATGGGTAGTTAAAATGACATCCTAAAATTACAAAAGTTTCTATTTCAAAGTTTGTTGAGCTACTTCTGGGTGTGGTAACAGACTTGACAAAAATCCATATTCTTTGTCAAATTTGTTCACTGTCCTCTGGATGTAGTTACAGAGTCCACATACAATCATCTTTCTATCGCTATTGCACATTTTTTTTTTACTATTCCTATGTATATGATTACATCTGGGTTGATGAGATTGCCCCTCTTTACACGAATATTCGCCTCCTACTTGAAGGTGGGTATATAACCAGGGAACGACGCTCTCAAAAATTTCTAATCCCTGCATCAAAATGTAACTGGAAAAATTTAATGGGAAGGAATTCTAGATTATGGACTTTGCAACACTTTCTGAGGATTACTTTATACTACTACCTTCTGCAAGAAGTTTCTTGTGTTCAGGTAATGATTTAGTTTCTGAAAATGACCTTTTACTACCACCTTCATGTAATCATTTTAGTTCATTCTTTAGAAGATACCTTAATGTAGTGGTGTATTCTAGTGCTGTTTCCACCTAATGTCAATCTTGTTGTTGTTTCCCTTGCTTTGGATAAGGAAAATGCATTTCTTATGTTGCAGTTGATGCTATATTTAAAAAAAAAAAATTGTTCAAACCATACAAAAAATTGTTCAAACCATACAATTTCTTATTTTTTAAAATATAGAACAATGTACTTTTTCAACAAATGACAGTTTGAAAAGTTTTAGGCATTGTTTGGGATTCATGTCTATCAAGGATGTTAATTAATCACACAATTAATATTGCTTGTGCCATTGCAATTGAGCCGTCGTCCACTATGGAAATTGCATTAACATTGCAATGTCAGATAATAGATGTCAGGCATGTACCTAATGTCAAGGTCATTATCGCACATGACACCCAAGGTCCAAATATTTATGGACTCAAAGCAACATTTTAGTTTTCGTGAGAAAGAAACACTAAATTCGATGTTCTTTGCAGATCTGACAATCCTGTAGTTTAAGTGCTTTGACAATAAAAAACCTGCTTGTTCACCGCATTGTCGCATTGCAGTCAATAGCACTGTTCCCATTGCCATCGCCAATGTCAATGTCTGAAGCTATCTAGAGCCTGAGGTTATCGCTAATGTGGATGCCTGAAGGTGAAACTATCTAGAACCTGGGATCACGACTTCTTACACTTGACATTAGTATCAATAGTGATCGAAAGTTGATTGTATGTCGATTCTGTTACTGCATCCAGAGGTCGCTCAACACTCTTTGACATAGAAACTGGTTGTCTGTAAATTCTGTTACAACTTTGGCATAAAACACTATGTAATTTTAGAATGTTGATTCAAACACGCATATAGTTTCTCATGTTCGTGGGTATCCAATTTTATAATTTCCTTCTGAGTGTATTCAGGCATGGAGTAATATTTGGCGTCACTTTTGAACATTCCAGACCTTTTTGTGGGTCGCCATGTCTGCCACCCCTATGACGAAAGATATATTATGATGTGATCTGCAACATTTGATACACTTTCCAGATCTGTGTTGCTGAAAGAAGCTATGTACTTCAATAGAGGAACATTTTGCAACTGGCTTGGATGTCCCTTCCAATTTATAGTAATAAAAAAATGAAGTTCAACATACAAATCTTCAGGCAGTCTTTTCAACCAAACAGATGATTGAATACAGGGAGAATATATGTCACAACATACTTGGTTTTTTTTTTGTCTTAGCTTTTGTTGCCTAACAAGATTTGTTTCCCCTGAAGCTGACGTCACATAAAACCACTCCCTTGTCTTTGAATTGGGCCTGAATCACATTTCTAAGTTGTCTCGGATGTCAATGATTAGAAACATTACAAGGAAGGCACCTTAAACCCCACGTTTTCGACGACATAGGGAAATTAACACTTAACAAAGTATGGAATGTTGAATAACGAACCAATGCAGGTAGGCCATATCTAGAAGAGGCAAGCTATTCAAAAAGCTGGGATAGATCTAGTTGACAACACCAATGAAGTCCAAGACCCAAAATTGATATTCAACTCGTTGTTTTTTACGAATCAAGCATTTGATCGTCAAGTTGAAATCTATAAAATACTGTCCACAAGCTTCATTATTATACATATTTGTTTTGTTTTTGGTCGGCGACAGGCCAAATCGCAGTCATTGTGGAAAATAATCTCAGCTATATTTTGTAACCTAGATTATTTGAATATATAATATTTGTTGTTTTTTTTTATGGTGTTTTCCAATCTCTTGTATTGTTTTTTATTTTATTTTGTACCTTTTTTTTGTGTGTCATTAAACATGGGCGACAATATTTTCTTTTTGCTGCCCACCACTTTGATTTAAATAAAGGCTACTCTGTTCATTCTTTACATTTTACATGGAAGAATAATTTGTCATAGGCCATACTTATGTGGCGCCCTCCCTATACTTAAAGAAATAAATGGGAGGACCGGTCCTACTTTCATTCTTCAGGGTCCCGTAAATAGAATGAATTAGTGACTAGTACAACAAGGCAACTCAAGTGTTGACGTCATGTTCCTGTTCAATATTTTGCATATATTGCAGCTTCTTCTATTTGATAATATCCATGCATATACAAAAATGTTGCATCATATATATATATATATATATATTTTTTTTTTTTTTTTTTTTTCTTTCTATTGCTTATTGGTTTCAAAAAAATTTGCGAACCGAACAACATCCTTTAAATTGGAAGATGATTTACATTTGAACTAGAAATAATCTATTAATATATATTAATATGAATACTATTGGAATAAATATAAAAATTTTCTCTTAGCCAATACTTACCCAATTATCTAAGCACCGGGTCTCGTGTTTGCGGTATCCAACACTTATGTCCCCTATTCCGTCATATACATATTGCAGCCAAAGAAATTTCGTGATCTGCAATTTATGCTCTTACTAGTGAGAACTCACCAGGGATTTGAAAAGATTGGGATTAATAAATAGACATTAGATTTTCTTCTGTGAGATACTTAGCCATTTCCCCCTTTTTTTCTTCCTGTCTATTATCGTTTTCTGGTTATATACTTAGTCTCCTTTCTATGATCACGGGTTCCAGGGTTGGCAGCTAACATATCTTCATCTCCATCTATATCCTCACATGAAGAACCCGACCAAACGCTGTTCCTTTCCATACTTAGCCAATTTTATGGCCACGGTTGCCGGGTTGGTGCTTTTGAACTCTGCTGATTCTTGTTCCATGATATACATCTTTCACTCAAAACTTCCATGATATACAATTCCACCGCAAAGTCCCCAAACTCACAAGATTCACTGTACTAGGGTTCACAAATGTCTCAAAGTTTCTATCGTTGCCTTCCATCCCCACTAACTTCGCGTCCTTCCTAATATACATTAATTATGGTCTTACTAGTGACAACTGAACACACTGGTACAAAAGAATTGGCACCTAGACCTTCTCCATATACAAAATGACTACGGGACTCTGACATCGTCCCCTCTTCCATTTACACATTATGCATTCAAATGTTCTGAGCGATACAATTTGACCGTCGGGGCCTCATGTCTTCCGAGGAGACCTTGCCACCCTATTTTGGATCTTTGCATTGGCGGGTTCACGAAATATCCAATTCCTAGTCATTGTTTCCTGTTTCACCCATCCCCGTACTTCTTTCCAAATATGCAACACCAAAGGTTTAATACTAAAACGCCAACATGCAACAATCATAAATATCATCATTACTAAACAAAATTCTCGAGGACTAACCATACCTACAGGACTTGTCCAGAAACATGCAAAGAATATCTTGCCAGGCAATGGAAAAACTATTACAAATTTCAATATATTAGCAAAAACAAGTCCGGGCCAGTGTTTCCCTATTCCATACTTGGACACTTTTTTGATTGCGGGTTCCCGGATTGACGACCTCAAAATTGTGTTTCGAATCTTCCGCGACTTGCAAACAGTGTGTGGAGTTCCATGATATACAATTTGTTCACTGGAATGCCCCATCACAAGCCCAACCGTTCGCCGTTTTTTTTCTTTCTATTGCTTATGGATTTCAACGAAATTTGCAAACCGAATAGGATCCTGCAAATTGGAAGATGATTTACATTTGGACCAGAAATAATCTATTAATATATATTAATATGAATACTATTGGAATAAATATAAAAAAATTCTCTTTAAATTTTCCTGGTTTTCTCCCCCTCTATTATCCCTTTGTGGTTCTATATTTAGTCGCATCTCTATGACCACGGCCTCCTAGATTCACAGATTGGTAGATGCTTCTCTTTATCTATATCTTCACACCATGAGCCCGATTGAGCACAACCCCTTTCAATACTTAGCCAATTATTCGACAACCGGGTCCTGGGTTTGCGATATCCAACACTTATGTCCCCTGTTCCGTCATATACATCTTGCATCCAAAGAACTTCTGTGATTTGCAATTTATTCTTTTACTAGTGAGAACTCACCAGGGTTTAAAAAATATTGGCATTAATAAATGAACAATATATGTTCTTCTGTGAGATACTTAGCCCTTTTTCCCTTTTCTTCTTCCTGTTTATTATCGCTTTATGGTTATATAATTAGTCGCCTTTCTATGATTGTGGGTTCCAATGTTGGCGGGCTGACATATCTTCATCTCCATCTATATCCTCACATGAAGAATCTGAACGACTGATGTTCCTTTCCATACTTAGCCAATTTTATGGCTGCGGTTGCTAGGTTGGCGCTTTCGAACTCTGTTACTTCTTGTTCCGTGATATGGATCTTGCACTCAAAAATTCCGTGATCTACAATTCCACCATGGACTCCTCGAACTCGCAAGCTTCACTCTCCCAGGGTTCACAAATGTTTCAAAGTATCTATTGCTTCCTTCCATCCCCACTAACTTCCCATCCTTCCTAATATACATTAATTATGGTCTTACTAGTGACAACTGAACACACTGGTACGAAACAATTGGCACCCAGACCTCCACCATATAAAAATTGACTACCGGATTCTGACATCGTCCCCTCTTCCATGTTAGAGATTATTCATTCAAATGTCTCGAGCGATACAATTTGACCGTCGGGTCCTCACGTCTTCTGGGGAGACCTTGTCACCCTATTTTGGATTCTTGTGTTGGTGGGTTCGCGAAATCTCTAATTCCTAGTCATTGTTTCCTGTTTCGACCATCCTCATACTTCTTTCCAAATATGAAACACCACATGTTTAATACTAAAACACCATCATGCAACAATCATAAATATTTTCATTAATAATCAAAAGTCTCGAGGACTAACCATCCCTACATAACTCGTCTAGAAACATGCAAAGAAGATCTTTCCAGGTAATGGCAAAGCTATTACAAATTTCAATATATTAGTGAAAACAAGTTTCGGCCAACGTTTCCCTATTCCATACTTGGACACTTTTTCGATTGCGGGTTCCTAGATTGACAGCCTCAAAATTGTGTTTCGAATCTTCCGTGACTTGCAAACAGTGCCCAGAGTTCCGCGATATACAATTTGTCTGCTGGAATGCCCCGTCACGAGCCCAGTCGTCCGCCATTTTTTTTCTTTCTATTGCTTATGGATTTCAACGAAATTTGTGAACCAAAGAGGATCTTGCAAATTGGAAGATGATTTACATTTGGACCAGAAATAATCTATTGATATATATTAATATGAATACTATTGGAATAAATATAAAAAAATTCTCTTTAAATTTTCCCTGTTTTCTCCCCTTCTATTATCCCTTTGTGGTTCTATATTTAGTCACATCTCTATGACCATGGCCTTGGATTCACAGATTGGTAGATACTTCTCTTTATCTATATATTCACACCATGAGCCCGACCGAGCAGGGTCCCTTTGAATACTTAGCCAATTATCTGACCATTGGGTCTCGGGTTTGCGGTATCCAACACTTATGTCCCCTATTCCGTCATATACATATTTCACCCAAAGAACTTCCATGATTTGCAATTTATGATTTTACTAGTGAGAAATCACCAGGGTTTCAAAAAGATTGGCATTAATAAATGAACAATAGATGTTCTTCTGTGAGATACTTAGCCCTTTTTCCCTTTTCTTCTTCCCGTTTATTATCACTTTCTGGTTATATACTTAGTCGCCTTTCTATGATTGTGGGTTCCAACGTTGGCAGGCTGACATATCTTCATCTCCATCTATATCCTCACATGATGAATTTGACCGACCGCCATTCCTTTCCATACTTAGCCAATTTTATGGTCGCGGTTGCCGGGTTGGCGCTTTCGAAATGTGCTGCTTCTTGTTCCGTGATATGCATCTTGCATTCAAAACTTCTGTGATCTACAATTCCACCACAGACTCCTCGAACTTGCAAGATTCACTCTACCAGGGGTCACAAATGTTTCAAAGTATCTATCGCTGCCTTCCATCCCCACTAACTTCCCATCCTTCCTAATATACATTAATTATGGTCTTACTAGTGACAACTGAACACACTGGTATGAAACAATTGGCACCTCGAACTCCACCATATACAAATTGAATACTGGATTATGACATCGTCCCCTCTTCCATGTTAGATATTATGCATTCAAATGTCCTGAGTGATACAATTTGAGCGTCGAGTCCTCACGTCTTCTAGGGAGACCTTGTCACCCTATTTTGGATCCTCGTGTTGGCGGGTTCACAAAATCTCCAATTTCTAGTCACTGTTCCCTGTTCCGGCCATCCTCATACTTCTTTCCAAATATGAAACACCAAAGGTTTAATAATAAAATGCCATCATGCAACAACTGTAAAGATCGTCATTAATAGGCAAAAGTCTCGAGGACTAACCATCCCTACAGAACTTGTCCAGAAACATGCAAAGAATATTTTTCCAGGTAATGGAAAAGCTATTAAAAATTTCAATATATTATTGAAAACAAGTTCAGGCCAGTGTTTCCCTATTCCATACTTGGACAATTTTTTTATTGCTAGTTCTTGGATTGACGACCTCAAAATTCTTTTTCGAATCTTTTGCAACTTGCAAAAAATGCCCGGAGTTCCGCGATATACAATTTTTCCACTGGAATGCCCCATCACAAGCCCAACCATACGCCGTTCCTTTCAATACTTAGCCCCAAGTTGGATGTATCTCCATGAAATTGTACATTTACTGAGTATCGAGTCCACCCTACCGTTTCCCTATTTCATACTTAGACACTTTTTCGATTGCGGGTTCCCGTACTGGTGGGATCGGGATTGTGTTTCCAATGTTCTACGACTAGCAAACAGTACCCGGAGTTCCGCGATATACAATTTGTCCATAGGAATGCATCAACATGCCCTCTTCCATGTTACACGTTCTGCGGTCAACACTCCCGAGAGATACAATTTGATCCTCGGGCCCTCACCTCTGTTGGTTGTATCTTGTCCCTGTTTTGAAGCATCACCAATTGCTTTCGATAATTATCCATTCCTTGCTTTCTATTTCCTATCCCCGCCACCTTCCTACTTCTCTCTAGAAATGCAATTAGAAAGCTTTAATGCTAGCACTTCATTTTGCATGAACCTTAAACATGTCATTAATGAGCAAAAGGGTCTACCATATACAAATTGACCGTGAGACTCCCATATCATCCCCTCTTCCGTGGTACACATTTTTCATTCAAGTTTCGAGACATACAATTTTACCCTCGAGAAGTCACATCCCTTGGGAAACCATTGTCACCCTAATTCTGAAGCTCGTCCGACGACTTTCCATACTTGCCCATTTCATGGAATCTCTTTCGCGGTTCTTGGGGTTGGTGGGTTCACGAAATCTCCAATTCTTAGTGACTGTTTACTGTTCTCGACCAAGGTTTAATGCTAATAGTTCATCATGCAACAACTATACAGACCACCATTAAAAATAAAAAGAGTCGATGAGACAGTGAAATTTAAATGAAGCTCAACTCCTCAAATTTAAATTAATTCATCTTCTCTTATTTTCTCTTTTCTTCCTAGATACATGCAGAAAAGATCTTTCCACGCAATGGGATATATGTTACAAGTTTCAATATATTAGCGAAAATGAATCTGCCCAACCATTTCTCTATTGCATACTTGAGCCACTTTTTGGATTGCGAGTTCCCGGATAGGCAGGTTCACGTTTGCACCTCCATTGTTCTGCGTCCTCCAAACATTACCCAGACTTCTGCGATATACAAATTTCCCTCTGGACTATCCTATCATGCCCTCTTCAGTGTTATGCGTATTGCACTCAAAAATTTTCGAGACATACAATTTGACCCTCGTGCCCTCACCTCCAACGGTTGTACCTTGTAACCCTATTTTGAAGCCCGCCTGACTACTTTCGATAATTAGACACTCCTTAATTGCTCTTTCCCATCCCCACGACCTTCGTACTTCCTTCTTAATACACAATTAGTAACCTTTCATGCTAATAACTCACCATGCAGGAACCGTCAACATTGTCATTAATGAGCGAAACGCTCGAGGAGATCTCCCATTAATACACATTAAACCAAGATCTGTGAAGAGTTATATTGTCCCTTTCGATTGTTCATCTCAAACACGGGTCGTCGCATTGGCCCGTTCAGGAAATATCCAATGCTTAATTGCTCATTTCCATATCCTCCATGTTCACACTTCTATGTGTGCAATTACTAGTCTTTAATGTTAACAACGCATCATGCAACATCCGTCGAAATTGTCATTAATGAGAAAAAGTATCGAGGAGATCTCCCATTTAGACGCATTGGACCAAGATTTGCGCAACGTTATATTATCCCTTCCAACTCTTCATTTCAAACATCGTTTGGAGCAAACAAACATTCTTGTAAACTTATGGCAGCAGGTCGACAACAGTTTTGTGGAGATACAGTGAATATCTTCAGACGTCACGACTAGAAATTCTAGTGGTCCAGGGCACACTCTTACTATTCATCCCGTTCCAACCAGAACGAAGTGATTGGACGTCTGGAATTTCTCGTGCAGGCTACGTCCCTAAGGTTTTTGAATGTAAGGAGGTGGTCTCTTGGTGCATTGAAAAATATATTTCAAGCCAAAGAATTATTCCACTGTGCGACCATTCTCTTGTTTCTTTGTCACCTCAGGTATTCCGCAATATCTTAAGATTGTCAGAGCTAACATTGTCAGAGCCAACATTGACCTTCAGAGGACAAGACTACAAGTAGTTCCTAGAAAAACATGATAATGGTTTGGACATCTTAGCCGAGTTGCTCGAAGACCCGACAACAGTTCTTGAAGATATCACAAAGTTGTAGGTAAGTTCCTTTAGAAATCCATTCCAAGAAATTGCTTGGCTGTTTACAAGAATAACGGGACAAGAATCCACGACAAGAATTTCCTGTATAGTTATTTATATTTTGTACTTCACAGTCAAGGAACAATTAATTTTTGATTGGGGGAAGATAATTTCCATTGAAATCTATTCCCAACTGTCACGATTCAAAGAATTGAATAAATTTTATATGTCATCCTACTTGATTTTCGCAATAGTGCATTGCTGTCTATTTCCAAAACTGTCTCTTTCCAAGAAAACAAACTGTGAATTTGACCCAGTAACATTCTGGTACCAGGCCCTATGGAGGCAGAAGGCCTCCCATTGTTTTTATGAGGTTTTTAATGAATTTGTCTTAGTTTTCAAACATTTATTGCTAGGAAAGGATGCTCCCCGGATGTCTGGCTAGTAAACCAAGTTTTTGAACATCAAGGGGTCACTTGAACAAAAGGAAAATCACAATGTACTAATGTTCTTTGGATCCAAGGAAAATCCTGCTTTCCTTCCATGCCACATCACAGACAAGATGTTTGTTACATAAATAGTAAGGAAATACAACCATTGGTTGCATTTTTTCCATGACAAGAAAAAAAAAAGTTCATTCCTCTGCCCTGGAAAGTTGAGGACTTCGTGTGCAGAAACGTCAACAAGATTGACGAATTCACAGTCCATTTCAATAACTTGAACCTAACATACATTGAAAGGATAAAAGGGTTCGACCCTAATGGGATTTTTTGAAAAAATTTACTATCAGTTGGATTTAGCAACTCTTTTATCCATAAACACCTGACCAAAGACAGAGACAACGACGACAACACTCCTTCTTCTAGCGATTGCGACATAGAGACATTGCAAAGCTTGAATGAATTGTATAGACAACATGGAAAAGTATCTGGTGAGAAGAGTGTCCAGTCCCCCGCCAACACTCCCAAGAGCACGAAATCATGGAGAATTGCTTCAATGACCCACCCGAGTAAGAAAGAAACCTATAAATATTCAAATGGAGGAGGAGATAAGAAACCTCCTCACACAAAAATTGATAGTTTTCACAAAGTTCCCCTGACGAAAAAGAGAAAAAAAATTGTAGGGCAGGCGAACGAACCCGAAATTGAAAGTGAGCAGATGCAACTTGAAATTGAAATTGAGCACATGCACAAAGTTGACCCGTCCACAGACGCGATGCACCGTAGTTCTGCAATGGAAATAGTTGAGACCGACATTTTTGATGAAGATGAATCCTTCGTATTCCAGATCACTGTTTTTGACAACCAATCTAAAAATATAATCATTGAAAAGAGATTTCTAACAAATAAGAAAGGAAAATCTCATACATAGATTAACTTTAGGAAAATTCCATCGTCCCAAATCTCCCTATTTCACCGCTTAACCGGTGATGCTCTTGATGATTCCATTGGAGGAATTAAAGTAGAAAATGCTAGACTGAACAACCGCATCAAGGAATTGGAGGAGGATTTCATTTCTACCCCAGAGTTTGCGAGTCCTTTAGCAAAAACTGTGCCTTCTACCCCTGCAACCAAGTTAAAAGGATCATCCAGCCTCCTCGCATTGTGTATAGCCCTTGTATAGAATAACATCAAGAAAATAATGCAACTAGTTACCGAAGCCTGGGAAACATCACAAAATATAGCTTCCTTTCGAAAGAGGGAAAATGATTTGCACGAACATTTGCAGACGAATTTAAAAAATGATCAATGCTTCTATGAATAGATGCTCACCCCTTTTTCCAACCATACTATCAACAACTCGGATCTGAAAATAAGACAAGAGGATCTCCCCTCCCCAAAGTGGATCAAACAATTAAAAGCATGTTGGCAAAAGAAAGCTAAGAACCTACAGATCATTGTCGAATCATGTGAACAAGCCATATCAGAAAAATAAGAATTATTCAGAAACCTGACCCAAATGGACTTAGCCAGAAGTACCAACGAGGTTCAAGACCCAAACTTAATCCTCAAATCCTTGTCAATGACCAAAGAAGCCTTCAATGAACAACTTGATATTTTAAAAGGGTTGTATTTAGAAAAGTTTTACGACATCCTTGAATATCGTGTAGATGAGCTCGAGAACTGGCTAATGGAGTATTCGACACACAATGAATAAATTGAACATGCTCTGCATAGTATTTCTATGAATCTAAGGAAATTAGAAAATGAGCTTTTCGACATAGAAATCCAATATGAAATCAACATGGCCCCCATGAGAAGCTACATTGAAGAATGGTTCCAATGGAGAATGGACAACCTCATTGAGGAAGGGAAACAACCAGTTGGCACGATTCCAGCGACTGTCGACGACAAAAACAAAAACGTATCGGCTTCATAGTAAGTCTATACTAATGTCATCTTGTTTTCTTTATCAATCCAGTTATTCTACCTCTTTAAATAGAAATCTCTAACCAAAGACTCATAACTTCCAATTTCTTCTTTTCAGGTCTTCCTCTCTACTGTCGCGCACTTCTTCTTTCTACAGTCCTAGTTCTTGTACTTATTTATTTTTATGGTTTGCAGGAGCCCCAATCCCAATATATATGGAAAACACATTTAAATTTCTAGAAATATGGAACAGATTCCAGAAATATGTAACAGACATTATTAATTTTTGATAAATTTCAAAGAAAACTAATTCGGGAATGCTAATTTTGTTTTCCTTCAACTATGCTGGATGTCAGGAAATTGTGTTTATTATATTTGAATTTTTAATGTGTGTGTTTCTTGGTCCTTTTTTCCAGGAACCTTTGTTGCAAGACATTATTAATATTTGATAAATTTATAAGAAAACTAATTCGGAAATGCTAAATTTTTTTCCTTCAACTATGCTGGATGTTAGGAAATTGTGTCTATTATATTTGAATGTTTAATGTGTATTCTTCCTGTTCATTTTTCCCAGGAACCTTTATTGCAAGTCATTTAGACAGAAATTTTCTAAGTACCATGTTTGAACTATACACACCCCAGGGAAAAACTGTCTCCTTCGCATATTAACCTGGGGGTCATCTACAAGCCAAATGTCTTGTGGCTAGCCAGTGGAACGCTACCATAAAGTCATCCTTTGCATGTAAACCACATGTAATTCAACCTGCTTCCCATGTGTCTGTACTCAGTCACGCCGTAGCAGTGCATTTATTCCCATTCCAACCTGGCAGGGACTACGCTGTCATGCAACACTTGTTTGTGTAATAATGATATTCAATTAATAAATTAATGTAATATTTATTTGATTTATTCTTTCTTCATGTATATATCGATAAATTCGTCCCTGTCTCAAACATATAATCCTCATAAAAATAAGATGTCTGCCAACCTTCGACGCATTCTATATTGCATTCAAATATCAACCTTGTTTCCAGGTTAAGCGGTATATCTGCATTCATTATAATTACCAGGGAATTTGTGTGAAGGTTTCATCGACGACGAGGGTTGAAATTGTATATATATATATATATATATAATGCACCAATGGATATGATATATGTATCTCATGATGAGAGTCCATACAATGGCTAATTTGAGTCACTCTTATGTGCACACAACATTTCTACAAATTTTCTTACGGGGAATTAACGGGCACGATGAAGAAAACATTTCTACACATTTTTAAATATGCTTAGTATGCATATTTAAATATGCACATATAAATATATATGCTTAGTATGCAATTTTTCTACTATCTTTTTGTTACTTTTAGAGTGGATTTTCACCTAGGTTTAGATTTATGTATACATGTATTGTATTTTTTGATATTGGGTTAACAACAACTCATAAACATTGTTATAGTACTAGAGTTAACAATAACTTATAGACATTGTTAATATAAATATGCTTAGTATGCATTTTTTTTGTTATTTTTGTTACTTTTAGAGTGGATTTTCACTTAGATTTATGTATGCATGTATTGTATTTTTTGATACTGGGTTAACAACAACTCATGGACATTGTTATTGTACTGGAGTTAACAACAAATCATAGAGACATTGTTACAGTGTAGTAGTTTATGGGATGTTTTTACTTAAAACAATCCAAGTGAGTTGGTTTCACTATCTTCAATGAAAATGATCTACCTCCTTATCTCTATTATAATTCTACAATCCTCACGACAAATATATACTTATCTTTACTATAATACTATAATCTTAAAAACAAATATACCTATCTCTACCATATACTAACAAATAGACCTATCTCTACCATATACTATAATCTTAATGAGAAATATACCTAAAACTGTAATACTATAATATTAATGACAAATATACCTAAAACTATAATACTATTATATTAATGACGAATATATCTAAGTTCAAATACAAGACATGTGCATAAACGATGTTGTTTATACCAAATAATTAAAGCATTATACTAAATATATGAACATGATTAATAACTAACTTGTTCACGTCAGTTATTTTCCCCATTCTTTTGGCCTGATCACCTCAAAAAAGAGCCCAGAGTTTTACTCCTATACATAGTTGGTCAAGATGACTAAGAGGTCCATGATTGTTTTGCATTCTTTTGCAGATTTTGGTACCAAATAATCCATAATAAAAGTCCTGTTAACAATCCACTCCTATGAAGGAGATATAAATGACATATAAAACCAAGCTGATATAGATTGCGATAAAATTTTTTCCAAAGATATTGGCCAGTGGTGCCCTAGAGAGATTTATTTAGAGAGAGGGCAAAGAGTTGTGAAGATATTTAGATGATCCAAGAGGGTCGTCTTTGTAGATTTTCCAGCAGCCTTTGTCCAGGTCCAATCCAGTCTTTGAAATTTTGTCTACTTCTTGATTCCATATTTCGTAGACACGGGAGAAAGAAGAATGAGTGAAGAAAGTGAGGTGTCTTTTGATGTCTTCTAGAACTAGTTGAATTGTGTATGTGTGAAAAGTTTGTCTTGCATTAATATAATTTATCACCAACATAGAGTCACCAAATATGTTGATGTGTGAAATTCATTTTCCCTTTTCCAAGATGAGGAGAAATTTTACCGCCATAAATTAATTGAGGTTGTTGGTCACGAACCCCAAATGATTGACATAGGAGATTCTTATGGAGGCATCCAAGAATAGGACGCCCCCTGTTTCCCCTGAAGAGGGAGAGCCTTGGGCTGACCCATCAAATAAATCCTAGGGAGAAGAAGGGTAAATACTAGGGGGAAGATGTAGGGGGGTTGTGGAAAGGAATTGAGAATGGAGAGAGAGGAGAAGGAGGTTTTGGAGGGGGAGGGGGAGGGAATAATATCGTCAAATATGGCATGGTTCCTGGCAATCTAGATGCCCCAGACCGAGATGTGAGGGAGGGATTTGTGGGAGGATATGGATGGGGAAGTGAGCCAAGAACTTAGAGCCTTGTTGATGGAGGAGCCTTCCCATGAAACAAAGGTTCCAAGGGTATCTTTTAAGTCATACCAAACAAATTTGTGAAGTGACATTGAATGAACATATGGGGGATGTCTTCTTTATCCTTTATACAGAGGGAACGTCTGCTTGGCCCAACAAAGCTTCGCTTCTGTAGATTGTCCTAGGTGGGGGATTTATTTATTAACAGGAGACACATGAATAGTTTCGTTTTTGCTGGAAATTTTAGTTTCGAGAGAGTTGACACCCACCAAGGGGATGGATAATCTATAAGTTATAGAATTTGTGGCATGTAATATTTCTTTGGAGTATAGGTTCCTGATGGGTTGAGGGAACATATCAAGGTGTCCTTTTGATCATAGAGATTGACCATGGAAGTATTAAGAGATTCTGTGTATTCCTGCCATAGAGGAGCATGTGGTTCATTCAAACCTATTTCCTGCCAACTTAACCAATGAGTAGTTCCTTGCATTATATCCCTTCTAGCAATTTGGTCAAGGTGTACAAAGGCTTCATTATTGAGTTCCTGGATCGTTGGTTCTAGGAGGATGTGTTTTCCTTGGCATTAATCCAAGATTCCTTTCCAATGTGAAAGTCTGTTCCATTTCCAACCTTCTAGATGAGCCAATTCCCGATCAAAGGGAATGCGTTGATAGTGGATTTCCAAATGACATATCCATTCTTTGCTGATTTATGAGGCATTCTGATCTAGTCAGTTGTACATATTGATGGGAAATATTTTCTTTTAATACATGAGCCCGAAGTTCAGAGTTGTTGATGATCCCCCCGACATTTTTTGCAGCTAGGGATTTTTTCAGAAAGGTGGATGTTTTTTAGACCCCATCCTTGAAAGGTATTAGGGGTTAATATAATTTTTTTTTAAAATCCAGAACCAAAGGTATTTTTTCATCCGATCCGGACTAGAGGAATTAAAAGAAGAGATAGCTATTTTTTTCAAGAGTTCCCTTAGGTGCCAAAGAAAAGGATGTCCAATAGACTAGAATAGATTGGATGATATATTTGACTAACACTAGTATGCTGACATAGGATACCCATCTGTTTTTCCATGATACCAACCATTTTTCAATTTTTTCACACAGACAATGTTGGTCTCATTTGTTGTAGTTTTTTTCCTTTAATGTGAATTCCAAGGTGTTTCATGCCCTCAATATTTATTAAGACATGGGTTCCCAAGGTTCTCAATATGTCTTGGAATTCAAAATTAGATAGTCCCCAGGAGAAAAGGGAGGATTTTTCCTGATTTATTTTCATACCCGTAGATAGTCAGAAGGTATCAAGAATCTCTTTTAGAGTGGATATGTAAGAGATGTTTCCTAAAAAAAGATTAGTATATAATCTACAAAGATAATATGGGTTAAGGATAAATTTATGTTGATTCTTATACATTTGATCTTGGCTATAGAGGATTCATTGTGGAGGATCCTGCTGAGACATTCAACCACCAATAAAAATAGGAATGGAGAGAGTAGAAATCCTTGATGGAGACCTCTCTTATATCTAAATAAGGAGGAGGTAAATCCATTGATGAGGAGAGAAAATGAGCTAGATGAAATATAGTTCATCACCCAGGAGACGAAGGAGTGATAAAATCCTAAGTGACGAAGGAGTGGTAAAATCCTAAGTGTATTAAGAATAATCTGATGTATAGCCAACTAACTATGTCAAACTCTTTTGAAAGGTCGACCTTATATGTAATGGCCCTCTTCTTGTGTATGTGAATGAAGTGTAATCCTTCCTGGGATATTCCGATTTCTTGGTGGATTTGTCTACCTCGAAGGAAACCAAATTGTTGAGCTGAGATATTGTCACTTAGAAAATATTTTATTCTTTGGGAAATGATCTTCGGAATGATTCTATAGACACTGTTGCATAGAGAAATGAGCCTAAATTGATCAAAGTTAGAGGGGTTATACACCTTTGGAACGAGATATATGAAGGTATCATTGAAGGGGGCATGGATATGACTTGTTATTATTGAGTATTCAACCATGTTTAAAAGGTCCTCTCAAATGATATCAAAATATCCTTCATATAAATAAATTGGAAGTCCACTCGGGCCTAGGATTTTGTCCTTCTAAAAGATGTGAATATTTTTTTCCAACTCATCCTTTGTGATCTCTTCCATAAGTTTTTGATTGTTCTTAGGGAATATGGACCTAAGAAAAAGGCTTGCCACTTTTATGATGGTTTCTATTTTCACTCTAGAGTCTGGTTTGAAGAGAGATTCAATGTGATATGTGCACTCCTTCAGTATGTCCTCAAAGGTTGTTTCCTTTGTTCCATCTCTTCTATCCACTAACTAGATGGTGTTGTGGAGCTCCCTACTATTTGAAAAATGGTGAAGGTATTTAGTGCTTTCATCTCCTACCTGTAACCAAAGGGATATGCTTCTCATTATCCACTCCTATTCCTTGTTTTGCAGGATTTGTCTCCTTTGGTGGTCTAAAATTTTGCATTCTTCCTTTTATTCCACCGAAAGGGGATCTTGAGACTCTTTTTCATACCAAGCCATCAATGTTTCTTATATGTATTTCAAGGATTGTTTTCACCTTGATTTGTTTTTTTGTTCCAAGATATGGAAGTCTCCTTGCCCATTTTGAGGTTTTCCATGAATTCTATAGCTGAAGATTTAGGGAGGAGTGGGTTATATGGCTTCCAACAATCTTTTATTGCAGTGTGATAGGAGGAAGATTCAAGACATAGAGGATTGAATTTGAAAGGGCTAGGGGACTTCTTCCCAACTCCCTCTAATTCTAGTAGAATAGGGTTGTGATCTGAGATGCCTCCCGAGACCACCCACTTCCTGGATCACAGATAGCCCTGAAGAAATGATTCTAAAAGAAGGAATATTTCAAGTCTCTTAGCCACCCTGTCATTTCCATATCTCATATTCCACCGGGTGGGACATTAGTTTACAGGTTGGATGTTATAAAAGATAGATTCATCCAATTTTTGAATGAATAAATATGAGAGAGGATCCTTCTGGGAAGAGGGCCCCCAAATTTCACAGTCTCCCAAGGTGAAATTTAGTTCACCTCCTATGAAAACGTGTTGACTCCACTAAGTTTTGTTGAAGAAGGATTTCTATAAATCCTTTCTATCTGAATAAGGTTCATAGATGTTGATGCAGAGAAAGTTGAGGTTAAGTTCCAAAGAGAATAAGTGAGTGAAGAGTATGAAGGGAGAGGCCCAAGAGTTTAGGAGATTTAGGGAGGATACCTTCCAACCCATGATGATCCCTCCTGATATATTATGGGAATTGAGTTAAAGGAACTTCCAACCTTGGAGGGAGGCTGAGAGGGAGGTCTCAGCTCTAGGACCAACAACCATAGATTCTTGGAGGAGGAGAATTGAGGGAGAATGAAGACAAAAAATATTTTTGATGGCTATCATTTTTGTGGGGTTAGCCAACCCACGATAATTATGGGAAAGAACAATCATCTAGGAACCAAATCAGAGGAATTTTCTCTAAGGGACCCACAAAGAGTTTTTTGTTTTCCAACATGAACTTCATAGGTAACAATTTGTTTTGAATGATCAAGGAGGGATTTTATTCCTCATGTGGTGGGTTTTTGATCTCGGGGGTTAGAGGTCGAAATTACACCATAAAGTATCGAGTGTGATGAGGGAAGGGATCGGGAGAGGGATAAAAGGTTGTATTTTGGTAAGGGAGAGGGGGAAAGGGTTGAAGGGGTAGGGGGAAGGGATGGGAGGGGAGGGGGAGGGGAGGGGGAGGGGGGAGTCGGGATATTATAGGGGGAAGGGGGAAGCTTGAGGGGATGGGGATGAAGGGGGATGAAGAGACTCTAGAGAGTCCCAAGAGGCTTGAAAGAAAGGGGATTTCCAAGGGATATCCAACAACTGAAATTAAATCCATTCTGTATGTAGAACTAGAAGAAGTAAAAGGAGTAAAAATAGAGGGGGAAGGAGAGGAATTACCCGAGATTTTGGTAGATGGAATAGCTGTTGGAAGTGGGACTGGTGCTTCTATTGGTTCTTGAGGATCCTAAGGAGATGTTGTTGAGGACACAAACTGTAGAGGGGATGAGAGTTGATCATCCACACACTTATTTTTGGAAGAGGAGGCACCACTTAAGTTATTTTGTGTCCATCAAGCTCTCATATCCCCTTTGGTGCAATTCTTGGTGATGTGTCCATAGGAGTGGGAATGACGACATTTGAATGGAATTCACTCACAATATAATTTTTTTTGTAAAATGTGCCTGTGTAGATAATTGTTATGTCCTCCATGAGACCATATGATAATTTAATGGCGACCTGAAGTTGGGCCATGCCCATGTGCCTAGTGTTGGTGTAGGAACAATCTACATCATAGTAGAGCCCTATGGAATTGCCAATATCTTTGAAGACCTCTTCAGAAAAAAATATCAGGGGGAGGCCCAAAAGATGTACCCAAACTGGGGAGAATTCAAATTTCTCTTAGGTAGCATCAAATTCTATGGGCCCTTTTTTTAGAAATAAGGATTTAGTTCCAAAGGAACAAGAATTTGAGAGCATTTTGAGTGAGTCTAGAGGTGAGAAAAAGGTCCATGCCATCCAAAATTTTACAAGGACCACACATTTGGGGGCATATCCCAGGATTGGAAGAAAGTATTTTTCCGTCCATTTCCGCAAAGTGTTTGATAAAATCCTATTGTTGACAAAAAACCCAACTATGGTTTCATTCTACATTTCTTCTATTTCATCTCACTGAATGTTCTCTCAGAGGATCCTTTTTTTCCCCTACTTTCCACTTTAGGTAGTGCTTCTCCTTTCTTCAATTCCCCATGTCAACAACACCAAGGGTAGGGTTAGAGGAGACCATAGTTCTCAAGAGGTCCCCACGAAGAATGTTCTTAGAGAGAAAGTTATGAATGAATCCATATGGCTAGTGGATTTTCTAGAGAAATAAATCTTCTGAGGATTCATGTCGGTATAGTTAGTTTGTGATAGCATCAGGTTGAGTGCAAGATAATGATGGTCTCTCATGATGCATTAGTGGCAATGAAAACATGGAAAAACAACAATATATTAAATTGGAGGGATTATTCAAGGTACTTTTATGATTAATTTGAATATGGTGTAAAAACATGATATGTAGGAAATTGAATTACCTTTCCGAATATACAACTTTTATTCATAGAAATTGAGAATAACTATGCGAAATTTGATTTTTTCTAACAGTTGTATGTTATTTTTCTAGCAAAATATAAGGTATATGTCTCCATTCGTTCACATGTTGAGTACCTTAATGATGAAATTTAATTCCAAAAACTTGTATAACTGTAGAGAACCCATTCTTCTAGTGCGGTATACTTTTTGGAAATAAATAATATTGATTTTATATATTTTTTAAATTATAAAAGTCAATATATCCTTGAAATTACAACGCCTTTTGTTTGTGCAACGATGGTATGAACATGATCTATATCTATATCTATATCTATATCTATATCTATATCTATATCTATATCTATATCTATATCTATATCTATATCTATATCTATATCTATATCTATATCTATAT
>ML779472.1:482755-510412 GCA_009831015.1 Picea engelmannii
GTAATGCAAGCATGTATGCAACCGGCCCAATCCTTTCCAGGATCTCAAATGGCCCACAAAATCTGTTGCCAACTTGGCGCAACTTCCTAGTCTCAGGGAACTCTTGTTAGTTTTCACTTTCAGGAAAACCTGATCACCCACTTTGAATTCTCTATGGGTTCTGTTACTATCAGCGTAAATTTTCTGCCTGTCCTGGGCAACTTTTAGATTATGTTTAATTTTAATCATTTGATCTTCCATCTCCTTGAGCAGTTCAGGCCCGACTACTACTCTGTCAGCTGGATTATCCCAGCTCACTGGAGTGTTGCACTTTTTTTCGTAAAGCGCTTCGAATGGGCTCATCTTCAATGATGCATGATACCCATTATTATAGGCGAATTCTACCAAATGCAGGTAGTCTTCCCACCTTGATGGTTTATCCATCACATAAATTCTCATCATGTCTTCTATTACTCTGTTTACTCTCTCTGTCTGTCCATCAGACTCGGGATGATATGCTGTGCTAAAGTTCAGATTCGTTCCGAATCCTTTGAACAGTCCTTTCCAGAAATTCGAAGTGAATTTCGGGTCTCTATCAGACACAATTGTCTTAGGAATTCCGTGCAAGCATGCAACTTATTTTAGGAAAATTTCAGCAACATCTGCTGCCCTGTGGGTGGTTTTAAGTGGAATAAAATGGGCAGCTTTAGTAATCTTGTCCACCACCACCATGATCGAATCATGCTGCTTGCTTGTTCTGGGAAATCCTGTGATAAAATCCATTGTTACCATGTCCCATTTCCATTCAGGAATAGGTAAAGGCTGCAACAACCCTGCTGGGTGCCTATGCTCCGCCTTAACCTTCTGGCACTCCATACATATGGCGATGTATTCAACGATTTCTTTCTTCAAGCCCGACCAAAAATAATGGCTTTTGACTGCTGCCACAGTCTTCTGATATCCAGGATGTCCAGCATAAGCCACATTATGCATCTCCTTTAGAATTGCCAGCTTCAATT
The DNA here is from genome assembly GCA_009831015.1 of Picea engelmannii. Taxonomy (NCBI): domain Eukaryota; kingdom Viridiplantae; phylum Streptophyta; class Pinopsida; order Pinales; family Pinaceae; genus Picea; species Picea engelmannii. The sequence goes on from ML779472.1 coordinate 483,754, forward strand.
CTCGGACATTAGGTACATACACTCTGTTTTTATATAGAAGTAAACCATTAGTTCCCAAGGTGCAACTTTCCTTGGTCTGTGGTCTCTCACGCTGTTGTAGCTTTGCTACAAGATTTTTGTACTGCAAATCAACATTTGCATCTTCCAAAATTCTGTCTTTCATCTCAGTCTGGTACATGCTAATGGCTGTAGCATGTAATTCGTGCACCTTTCTGCTGAGTGCATCAACCACCTTATTTTCTTTCCCCTTGATATGCTTGATATCAAAGTCATATTCTCTCAGAAACTCCAGCCATCTGATTTGCCTCACATTTAAAGTTGACTGATCAAATAAATACTTCAAACCGTTGTGGTCTGTTCTTAATTCAAATCTCCATCCCATGAGGTAATGTCTCCATTTCCTCAAGGCGTGGACGATTGCTGCCAGCTCTAAATCGTGAGTGGCATAATTCTTCTCATGTTCCTTCAACTTTCGGGACTCATAACAAATTACAAATCCCTCTTGGCTGAGAACTCCTCCCAGCTCCTCCTTACATGCATCTGTGCACACTACGTAATCCTTTTCTGGATCTGCAATCTTCAGGATTGGAGCACTAGTTAACAACTGCTTCAATCGCTGGAAGCTGCTCTCACATTCTTCAGTCCACTGGAACTTCTTCCCCTTCCTTTGCAAGGAAGTGATAGAATGAGCTATCCTTGAGAATCCGACTATAAAACTCCTATAGTAGCCTGCCAGACCCATAAAAGATCTAACTTCTGCCACATTCCTTGGCACTGGCCATTCTCGAATGGCCTGTACCTTTTCAGGATCCACATCGATCCCTTCTTCAGATATAATATGTCCCAAGTAATGGATCTGCCTTTGGTAAAATGAGCACTTGCTCAGTTTTGTGTACAACAGGCGTTCTCTCAACATCTGCAGCACCATTCTAAGGTGTTGCTCATGTTCTTCCTCTGTCTTGGAATACACCAATATGTCATCTAAGAAGACTATGACAAACTTGTCCAAATAATTTCTGAACACACCGTTCATTAAGCACATGAAAACAACAGGCACGTTGGACAATCCAAACAACACCACTGTGAACTCATAATGACCATACCTTGTTCTAAAGGCGGTCTTGCCAATGTCCTCATCCTTTATTCTCACTTGGTGATATCCAGATCTGAGATCTATTTTCAAAAATATTTTCACATCCTTCAACTGATCAAAAAGATCATCAATCCTTGGCAGAGGATACTTGTTCTTGACAGTGACCTTATTCAACTGTCGAAAATCAATGCACAACCTCAACGTCCCATCTTTCTTCTTCACGAATAGGACGGGGGCTCCCCACGGTGACACACTGGGGAGAATGTAACCTTTCTTTAGTATCTCTTCGAGCTACAATTGCAAATCTTTCAGCTCTGATGTACTCATTCTATAAGGAGATTTCGAAACTGGAGCTGTTCCAGGCATCAAATTTATAGAAAAATCGATGTCCCTCCTCGAAGGTAGTCCAAGTACCTCCTGAAATACATCCTTGAACTCCTTGAGTACTTCATGGTCTTCCAGATTCGATACTACATCTTGGGATGCTTCTTCCATTCGAGATGCAAATAATTGACAGCCTTTCCGGTAACACTTCTTCAGCTGCATGGCTGAGATTTCCCTCACAACCACGGCTCTGGGAATTCCTTGGACTGTTACCTGATTTCCCTTCTCATTTAGGCATGTGAACCTCTTGTTACGACAATACAGAAGGGCATGGTGCTGGTCCAACCAGTCCATCCCAATTAAGCAATCATATGAGCCTAAAGGAAAAATGTTCAGTTCAACCTTAGTGCTCATTCCTTTCATGTCCATTGAACAGGACTTAACCAATTCAGTGACCTTATACTTGGTCCCTGTGGCCAACTACACTAACCAAGACTTCTCATGTTTGCTCCTCGTTAGATGCAAACTTTCCACCACTCTAGGATCTACATAACTATGGCTAGCCCCTGAATCAATTAAAATAACAAGGGGTTGGTTGTTAATCGTACCTTCCACTTCAATCATGTGCGATGGAAATTCTGCTTGCTTGTTGTCCAGGGCTATGTAGATCCTCGACATTCTACTGCCCATATCCTCCACTGTTTCAGGTTGCTGAACAATATGTACAGTTCTCGCCTTACCATTTTTATGGGGACAATATCTGTACTTGTGGTTTCCTTGACAACCCCAACACTAAATGGGCGTCAGTCTCTGTCTTTGTGCTCCCTCTTCAGTCCTTCTCAACGCTCTAAATGATGGCTGTCCCTGACGACTGTTTCAGAAAAAGGAAGGCTTGTCTCCAATGGAAGGTAGGCTTCTTAAACCTCTTCTGGTCATCCCAAGCCTTCCGAAAGGTAGGCTTTTCTCTTTCCTGTTCGTATAAGCATTTCACCCTTATTATTGTTTCTTCCATACTCTTAGGATCATCATATTGGATCTTGTCTCCAATGGAAGGTGGCAGTCCACTCAGATACCTCTGAATCTTGACAGCCTCGTCTTTGATGAATGGAACATACTTCAGTAGTTCCAGAAAACTTCGTTCATACTCATCAATGGTCATACTGCCCAACTTGAGTTCGAATAACTCCTTCATCTTTCTGTCATAGTATCCTTTAGTCAGGTATTTCTTCTCGAAATACCTCTTAAATTCCTTCCAAGTGACCTCTTTCTCTCTGATGTGATGCACCTGCACAAACTGATCCCACCACATGGATGCTTTTCCTTTCAGTTGGTACATTGCAATTCTTCCTTCTGCATGGGAGGAATAATTATGCAATTGGAAGTATTTCTTCATGCCAAGCAACCATGTCTCGRCATATTCTTCCTTCTTATGTTCTCCATCGAATGTTGGAGGCTTAATCTTGTTCATCTCTCCTTTCAATTCCTCCCTTCCAGATTTCCGATGTATTCTGGTAGGGGATGGGCTTGAACTACTGTGTGTCTTCCTGTCAGAATTCCCTTGGGAGCGACTAAGATGTCGGCTATCACTCCTTGACCTACTTCTTCTCCCATGGGTTCTAGAACTCTCCGTCGTACTTGAGTCTCTTCCTTTCTCTTCCTTTCTTCTCTATTCTTTCCAGACTCTTCAAAAATTTTAAGTTTAATGCACCCTGCCGGTCTCTGACTTTCATGAGCTTTCGGATATCATCTCGACGAGCCTTGGCCTCTCTTTGCAATCCTTCAAGGATTTTCATTATGTGTTATTCCTTATCCTTCTCTTTTCCATGCCCATTGGAGTTCGATCCTTCGACTCCCAGGTTAACATCCTTTCCTTCCTGTTCGTCTTCTATTTCAGGGGTAATCTGCACCTTTCCCCACTCCATACTTGGCGTTGGTTAATTGGAGTCCGGACCTCCGTTGAACTCTTCACACACACTGTGCAATTAAATTCGAAGTTTGTCAGGCCATCAAAACTTCACGAACAATCTTCAACATGTATAACTAATACCAACAAGAACAAAAGACATTTTGATTCCAAATGAGTTTTCTGAGCTTCTTGTTCGGCTCTGCAATTTTCGTGTTTTGAAGCTTTCTTTTTCGACACTTCGGGATTTCAAAACTTCGGGTTTCTGGGTTTCGGAGTCTCGGTATTGGAGAACTCCCGTTTAACTCTCCGGGCTAGACTCGTGGTTCACATGACCTCCCCTTATATGACCATAGTCATACCTCCTATCAGAGTTTTGTACTTCCCAATGTCCAAATGCACATGTCCTCAGGATTCGCGATTCTCCGAATCCTGACGTGCCCTTCACACGTTAGCCCTCCTGGCTTAGCTCCAGGTCCACGTGACCTCTACCCCGTGACCATAGTCAAACCTCTCGTCGGGGTTTCGGGGTTCGGAGTTTCACAATGCATGGACTTCTTGTCCCCGCGATTCCCGATTCTCCGAATCCTGACTGGATGACAGCTAGCCCCCACACAACGATGGAGCTTTCCTCCTTCTCTAATCTGCTGACAGTTGGCTCCCACTTATCGGGGTTTCATAGTTCGCAATTCCAAAATACATAAACACTTTGTCACCAGGATCCCCGATATCCTGATGATCCAAACACCGATCAACAACTTCCTGTCGGTCCTTTCCCGATGGCGCCGATTACTGCCACGCGTCCTCCTCAAGATGGATGGTTCTGATCGTTCCTAGGACTTTTACCATGAAAATTATCGACCTCCTTCATGACTCCGATATCGCGATTCCCTATTTTCCGAAATGGAAAATCTCATGACACATGTCCTCTGTTTTTCGGACGGTCTAGATCTATTTTGGAACTTTCGCCCCTAGTCTCTGAGGTTTAACCTTCGGACATCTCCCGACAGATCCTACGGCTGACGGGTTTTCCGGCCAAGATCTGACGACTCAGACGGTTCCTAACCAATTCGGAATTTCGCATATCGCAATTTCCACATTCCTATGTATTTCAAAAAGGAATTTTAATTCCTACGCACATTTTTCCAGAGCCGACGATCACGAGGGCTCGTCTTCCCTCCCGAACAGATCCTAAGATTCTAACACCATTGGTGTAGAGACCTGTCTCCCCGTGGCCATAGACCACACCAGCTGCGGTTTCACTCGCTGCTATACTTCCTGAGCTCGTAAGCACGGTTAAGCAACTACTTGACACTCTAGAACAAACCAAGGTCCGAAATTGGTTCTCCAGACCCAATTTCCCTTCGGATTCTCGGTCCAAAGACCGCTCCACTGGCCCATCTAGGCTCAGTGTCGAAACCTTGGCTCTGATACCAATTTGTAGCACACCCATTTCGAAACTCTGGGCTTACTCGCGCTCTGATACCCATTTGTACACACCATTTTTACAAAGCTCATACAGATATCATATATCCAATGCATTTAAACGAATAAACACATTTAACTCAGAGTAAAACATATCATTACTGCTATAATTAAACAATCCATAGCATTCCATATTAATTCGTATACACAGCGGAAAACATGATAACATTTACAGTAGAGACATGATAAAATGTGATAAGACATAGTTAGACATTTATCTTGTAACAATGGTGGGATCCACCAACCAAGTGCAGGCCTTCCATGAACCACCCAGCCTTAGACCACACTGCTCATCAGCTCAGCAGTGGATCACCCCCGAGCTGGGACTAAGCTCCACCCCAAGGCAAGGAATCCTAGCTAGGATGAGGTTACAAGGAAAACAACACTTAGAATCTGGAAGGATTCTTCCCAGGATGCCATCTTACGCCCACTACTATCAGACTCTCATTCCCCACATGCCTGTTCTGCCCGAGAGTATACACCTTCACAAGCACAGTCCATCGATGCTAACCTCCCTCTCTGGGTCTCAGCAACAGGCCGAATCAGGAAGTCTCAGAGCCTAAATCTGGTGTTGGACACTCTCTGGAAGAAACCTCTTCCAACAACATCCACCTCCCTCACCTAGAGAGAGATCACACACAGGCTCAATTACCACCTGCACTGGACAACAATTCACGCGCAATCCATCTCTGCATGACCACTACATTCAACCGGGAATATAGACTCAGACTTCTCCAGCAAGCTCAGCAATGGCGGCCAGGTCTCACGGTGTTGATTTTTGGAATTGCGTGAGAAGCAATTTCTGCAGGGAATTACACACTCTCTCCCTCCGACAGAATGGCAGGTCCCCCCTAGGATAGACTCACGCTCTAGTTGTTGGGAATGCGTGATAGATAATCCACGCAAGGGTCAACGCAGGTTCATACGGTCCAGAGGATGTACGAGGGTTTTCTCTGTAGGAGTCAGACCCCTTCCCTTCTGGTAGTCCGTGAGTCGAATGGAGGAGGAACCCCCAACATGGCTCATCTCGGCCTTTTATTGCATGCGTCAGGGTTGACACTTGTCACCCATGCGACTGTATGTGTTCCTTCAGCGTGCGTGCCTCCCACCATTTGGAAAATCACATGTCCTTCCAAAAGGACTTAGGTTAAAACATATAATGCACATATCTTTTGGAATAATATTAAAATATTATTCCCAAGGGTTAAGCCCCCTAGGCTCAACACTTAGCCCCTTTTCCCACCTTCAGCCCCTAATTCCTTGCCCACTCTGTGGATGCTTAGTCCCCCTTCACTCATTCATCGTGGTCAGTCTGCACTTGGCGGTGTTTATATTTATTAATTGTTTTGCATGATTACATATACAACAACAGGCTCCTGGCCTTCAACACTTAGGCTCCCTGGACTAACAAACACATAAGCCTCTAGCTTATAAGAACTTGGCTCACCAGCTTATAAAACATAACTACAATTCCTTTCAAAACATGCTTTACAATGGGGCTCGGCCTTGGGGACACTACATTTCTTCTCTCATCATCCATTACACTCTGCATCTCCAATGCTCAAGTCAGAAATCTAAAAAATTCATAGGAATCATGATTCCAATGCTCATGAACAATGATTCAACCGCTCAGGAACAATGATTCAGCTAGTGTAACTAAATCGTATCTGATCAAGAAACCACGAGATGACACAATAACCCTTCAATCAGATTCTGTTTGATCAATGCCATTGGATTATACACGCAGAGGCCTTTTTGAATTTTCAATGTGTAACCTCCGATGTGGAGCCTAGAAGTGCTAGCTCCTTCCCCTATTTTTTGCTGATGTGACCTTGGGAGATGGTCTCACATGATCATGTGATTGTGGGCATGAGATATTTTCTCATTAGCCCCCTGTCGCATGCGACCTCGGGTTACATCCTTGCGTAAGTGAAATATTGCTAGCACGTCCAAGAGTGGTTTGGGATCAACCATTTTTCTCCCCACAATCCACCTCCATCTGCCACGTACCCTTTCTCCAAAACTGTGGTTTCAATTGCGGCCTGCCCTTAATTTTTTAAAGTTCATGCACCTTCAATCCTTACAATGTGACGAGACCGTTGATCTCACGATATTTATGGTGCTCCTAAATTGATAGATCATATATAACCTTCTTAAATCAATGATTGTGATCTATTTCATGATCCAGGATCCGAGATTTTCAAATCTCAAACCTTGCTTTCCTCCGTACGTCAATATTACGGAGTTGAAAATCCAATGACGCATGTCCCTCTCAAATCAATGGTCGAGATCTCCTTTGGGTCTCCGGACTTCGGATATTTTGAATCTCAAATTCTCGTTTCTTCTGACTAGATATCTTCTGAAATGAAATATCTTCTTGCATCTGTCCTCCTTAATCCAAAGACTATCCTCCTCTCTGGGACTTCAACCTTTTCGTCTCTTCGACGCTTCAATTTTCCATGAATGCTTTCACCCGAAGTCAACGATCTATTGACATGTACCCTTCTGCACGATCAACGATCATGAGTGACTTCGACACTTCGGGCTTTGGGAGTTTCAACTCCTATGCACTCATTTCTCCCAGAGTGCTTTCACCCGAAGGCATAATCTTCTGACACATATCCCTCCTGGTGATCAACGACTAGCGTATTCTTCGGGTCTTCGGTGTTTGGGATTTTGGTAATTTAGGCTAATTTTTGCTTCATTCTCCTCTGGAGTGGTCACCTGCTGAATAAGTCATAGGCGATGGAGATCACTTGCTATCGGTTAACACTTCCACTTACACTTTCCTTCCACTGAACTAGATCAACGGTTGAGAATGCACCCGAAGTGATATTCATATCGGACGACTGAGAGTGACTTCGGACCTTCGTCCTTCAGGTTCGAGACTTTTGACATTTGTTGGTGATGAAACTCTCGAAGTAAATCTCCCAGAGTGATGTAGCTTGCTTACGTCACTTGTTGACATGGCACGATCCAATTTCCTCTTGACACTTGTCATCATATAATTATGCCATGTGTACTTGCTGATGTGGTCTTCCACATATCCTTTCTGAGGTGGTCTGCTGTTGTGGATGAGATGTGTAGGCAGTGTAGTGTAGTGTGACGTGTGGCCAGTAGTGGAGTGTGACGTTGGAGTGTGGAGGTGGTATGTACGAGTTGTTTGGTGGTTTACTCGGAGGGGGTGTTAGGCGGTAAGTGGTAATGAGTGAGGGGCGTCTGAATTGACAGGAAGGTGACACGTATGAGGGTCCCACATGGGAAATACCACCAAATCGGACCCCCCCCCCATGGTTAAAGGCAGAAAGGTTGGGGGGGGGGTCCGATATGCCTTGTCGGTCGTAGATCTAAGTGATGGATTATAAACCGCTAATATTAGCATTCCCTTCTTCTAACTTATCTTGTCCTTCCACTTTAGAATGATTTGATGGCTGGAATTTACTCCATCTCTCCGGCTCTCCGGACTTTGGGGATTTTAAATCTCAAAATTTTCTCCCCGTTTATCCTATCCGTCACTTAATTTTATCCGACGGTCGTGAATACTCTCAAAGTAGATCCACGATCAAGTATTTTGATCCGGATCACATTTTTGTACTGCGCTTTCCCTTCTAAGCTTTGATCTTTGCATACTGTTCACTTCTCCTCCCGAGCTTATGATTTTCCTATTTTCCATCATCGTTGTTGTTCTTTCCATCAATGACAAGCACACGCTTCCTGTAAAACATGCCAACAATATCCCCCTTTGGCATTGATGGAAACCCTTAAAGGCTGCACTATTATGCTTAGACCTCTGACTGTAGGATCCAGACCATACCTTTTCTCCCCCTTTGACATCAATGTCAAAGAAAACATACTCCCCCTTAGCTATTGTAGTACTTTTTTGGAGGTATCATATATTCAACCAACACATACTCCCCCTAACAGGATGGACTCTCTTAGGTGAGAGAAGGAATGACACCCAACTTATGACGGATATATTCAATATAAGTTACCTTCAAACTTGTAAGAGTTTGTATCATCCATAAGATCTGAGTGTAGCAAGTAGCAACAACAATGTACTCTGCCTCTATAGTTGATAATGAAATATATCCCTTCTTCTTACTAATCCATGCTACTAACGAATCACCTAAGAATAATGCACCTCCACTGGTGCTCTTTCTCTCATCCAAACATTTTTCTCAATCAACATCTAAATACACAGTTAATTGAAAATTATGATTTTTAGGATACCAGAGACCATAATTTATTGTACCTTTCAAATATTTGAATATCCTTTTGATAGCTGCTAAATGACTTTGTTTAGGAGAAGACTGAAAACAACCTACCATTCCAACAACTTGCATTATATCAGGACATGATGCTGTGATGTACATAAGACTACCTATCATTGATCGATATGTTCATTGATAAACATTAGGTGAAATATCATCTATACTGAGCTTGAAACCAACCACCATAGGTGTACTAGCAGGAGATGAATATTCCATCTGAAACTTCTTCAACATCTCTTTCAAATACTTTTCTTGAGAGATAAATAGCCCTGCAGAACTCTGATTGATTTGTAAACCAAGAAAATAAGACATTTCTCCTATCAAGGACATCTCAAACTCAGTCTGCATTGAATTAGAAAACCACTGAACTAAAGGGTCATTAGTGCATCCAAAAATAATGTCATCTACATAAACCAAAACAACTAATAAATCATCACCTTCAGACTTAATGTACATATTACTATCAACGATACCTTTCTTGAACCCTTTGCCCTGTAGAAATTTGTCCAGTCTATAATACCAGGCTCATGGTGCCTGTTTCAGTCCATATAATGCCTTTTTCAACTTACATACATAGTCAGGATTATATATCAGTGAAAATCCTTTAGGTTTCTCCACACATACTTCTTCTTCTAGATCTCCATTAAGAAATGATGACTTAACCTCCATTTGATATACTTTAAATTTCTTATGACATGCATAGGAAAGAAATATTCTGATGGCTTCCAATCTTGCCACTGGTGCAAAGGTTTCATCAAAATCCCGTCCTTCAACTTGTGCATACCCATTACAGACCAATCTGGATTTATTCTTAACAATTTGTCCTTGTTCATTCATTTTATTCTTAAACACCCATTTGGAGCCAATTACATTCTTATCTGCAGGTCTAGGAACAAGTTCCCAAGTATTGTTCTTCTTAATCTGATCCAACTCCTCATTAATTGATTTTAACCAATTTACATCTTTACTGGCTTCATTAAAGTTCTTGGGTTCCACCATGGATATGAAGACTATATGTGATTGCTCGGTTTCTTTGATTATCCTTCTCCTGGTTTGTACACCTTTGTCTTTCTCACCAATTATCTGACTTGTAGGATGATTCTTTTGAGTAATTCTGGAGGAAGTATTTGATGTTGTTTGCTGATTTGAGTCTGCCTGATTATTTGTATCTTCATCTAAATTAGAGTCTTCTTTCTGATTCTTGGACCTGTTCATCTTCAGCTTCAGCTGTGTCCTTTGTAGCAGACTCAATATTGCTCACCTCTCTTACTGGGACTCCTTCATCAAACTTTAAATCAATGCAATCAACTAATTTATACAATCTTTTATTAAAAAATCTGTATCATTTACTATTGGTAGAATATCCTAAGAAGATGCCTTCATCAACCCTGCCATCATAATTGCCAAAGTTTTCATTATTATTCTTTATGTAGCACTTACTCCCAAAGACTTTGAAGTGTTTGATTGAAGTAGGTCTTCCATACCATAGTTCATAAGGTGTCTTGTCACTATGTGGTATAAGTTGGGATTTTTTAAGAAGATGGACTGTTGTGTGTATTGCTTCTACCTAGTAGGCTTGACCAATGTTCTTCTCATTCATCATTGACTTGGCCATTTGCTGAACTGTTCTGTTTTGCCTCTCAAATACTCCATTTTTCTATGGAGTTCCTGGGATTGTGTATTCTCTCCTGATCCCATGTTTATCACAGAATTCCTTGAAATCACTTGACATAAATTCTCCTCCTCTGTCTGATATTACTGTCTTTAACCTGTTGCCTATTTGATTCTCAGTTAAAGCCTTAAATATTTTAAATTTCTCAAATGCTTCAACTTTTTCTTTGAGAAAAGAAACCCAAGTAAGTTTGGAGTAATCATCAATGATCAACATGAAGCAGTTTTCCTTCCCTGTGCCTTCCTATCTTGATGGTCCACATAAATCCATATGAACTAATTGGAGTGGTTTCTCTGTTGAAGTAGAGCTCTTGGATTTAAAATGTGTCGTGGTTAGGTTTCCTACTTGGCAGGGTTTACACACAAAATCTTGTGGCTTTGATATTCTTGGAAGATCTTTTACTGCCTCAATATTTTTGAGCTTGATTAAGTGGTCAAAGGTTAGATGTCCAAGTATCCTATGCCATAACCAACTTTCATTATGTTTTCTTAGATGAAACTCTTCTCTATCTTCTTTCAAACATATACATTATTAAAGAGTTTACAAAATTTATCTTACAATCTTTGGAAGTGAACATCACTTCACATCCTCTGTCACACATTTGACTTACACTGAGCAAATTATGTTTCATCCCATCTACAAGCAGAACATCCTGGGCTTTTCCTTTACCATTACTCAAACTCACCATCCCTTTACCCTTGATTTACCTGGTTCATCATTTCCAAAGGTCACATTTCGTGTTTTTCTTTTACTTATAGACATAAACTTATCCTTGTCTCCAGTCATGTGCTTGGAACATCCACTATCTATATACCATGGGTCTTTTTTTTTTGAGCTGAAAGTACTAGAACACACTTTTCACTATCTTTTTTTTTCCATGTGCTGACATTTCTAGCTAAGGGTTTTATCCTTGGATTTGCTTTGTAATTATTTAGATGGAAGTTTGCATCTTTGTGGCCGAAGTTATGACAGTTATAGCATTCAAGCTCATTGTTCAATAGGTCAAAGTGATTGGTACAATTTTGTCTACTCATTGGTTGTTTAGTTATATGTTGTAAAGATTTTTTATTTCTTGATCTCCTTAGTTGCATGTCTCTAAACTTAATTTGACACTTTGCAATCTTATGACCAAAATTAGAGCAGTAAAAACAGTAACCATGGAAGAAATTTTGGTGCCTGAAGGATGGCCTTCTTCTTGGCATTTGTTTTTCCATATTCAGATATCTTTGTTTTTGATCAAAGATCATCTTGTGTTTATTAGCTTCAGGGATGATTTTAAGGATGGAAATTTATTTTAAAATGTATAAACCTTGGCGAATCATACTAATCCTTCATATGACAACTATAAATGTTTGGCGATATTTTTGTAAAAATATTCAAATTTCTAAGGATTTTATATAGTTTTTATAAAATTTTGGCGATTTTTAAGGAAAAATAATTTTATCCTATAGAATTTGGGCGAATCATTTTTAAAATAGCGAATCTCGTTTTTGGAAAAAACATGGAAAATTAGCCCATGAACGAAATTTAGCCCCTAAAATCTTCCCTGAAATTTAGCTTTTGGTGGCAAAACACTCACATGGTTTGATTGTCTATTAACTTGGAACTTGATCATCTTTACTAGCTCTTTGTTTTTCAGGTTGTTTTCTGCTTGAACCACTTACATAGACTAAACCAGTCTTCAACAAAGGAGATCTCTATTCGCTTAGAATGTCGTTTAGTTCTGCTGAGGTTTTAATGCTTGGAAGATTTTGGAGATACAATGATTTAAGATTCTCCATATCTTTTCTGGTTTTTACTACCTCTTCTTCCAAGGCTTCATATCTTGCCTTCTTATATGATAACTGCTATTTCAGAATGTCCTCTATTTTCTTTGCCTCTTCTAATTCCACTTTTAGCAGGGCGAAGTCTTCATCAGGTTTTTTACTATCTTTCTCGAACTGTATCAACAATTGTTTTTGTTTTTTCTTCTTAAATCTGAGTCTAGCAATTTCTTCTAGGGCACTGACCAGTTCTCCTTCCAATTCAACCACAAATTCTTCATCATTAACATCACTTACTATGATTTTATTATCATAATCCTCTTTGGACATAAGAATAAATTCATTAACCTTATCTTCACAAGCATAATCACTATCTGTGTCTCCTGAAGAGTCATCATTGTTTACACATAAAATTTTCTTTTTGCCAAATCTCTTGGATTTGTATTTCTCTTCACCTTCAACGTTCTAGTCCTTCTTGTTGTGTGGACACTTAGATTAAAAGTGACCTATATTTCCATAGTTAAAACATTTGAAGGGAAACTTGCCTTGGTACTTGTCTGATCCTTTCTTTAGTCTTCTCACACATTTTGCTTCAATTTTATCAGGCTCAGAATCCTCATTCTTATCTACTTTAAATTATGCTTCTCTAGAGGTGGGTTTATCTTTACCTATCCTCATTTCATAAGAAGTCAGAGTTCCTAGGAGTTGGTCAATATGCATAACTTTCAGATCATTAAGTTCTTTTATAGTAGAGACCTTTGGGTTGAACCTATTTGGCAGAGATCTCAAAATTTTCTGAACTAAAGAGGCTTCCTCAATTTTTTCACCAAGTCCTTTCATTTCATTTACTAGTTCTTCAACTCTCAGAAAGTACTTCCCAACAATTTCATCCTCTTTCTTCTTTAGATGTTCAAATTGTAATCTATAGGTTTGAATCTTAACACCCTTTACCTTCTAATTACCTTCATAACTACTAATGAGTTTGTCCCACATTTCTTTGATAGATTCTAAGTGCATAACTTTTACAAATTCTACTTCTGCAAGCCCACTCAGAATAGCATTCATAACCTTAGCATTCAAGATGAATTCTTGCTTGTCATCCTTAGAAGCTAGTACAACTGGATTCACATAACTAGTCTCTACCACATCCCAGGCATTTGCACCTAAAGCCATCATGTAGGTTCTCATCCTAACTTTCCAGAAGGAAACGTTTGTTCCATTGAATAGGGAGGCCTTATTGGTTGGAGTTCCTTCATGTCTATTCATGTTTAAGCTCTAGGATCTACCCTTAGATAAAAGGAACCCGCTCTGATACCAATTGTTAGACAACTAAGAAGGGGGGGTGAATTAGTTGTTACTGTGCTTAAAAAATTATGCCCATTTTAAACTCATTACAAAACACTCAATGATGATCACAATAATTTAGGGAAGTAAGAAATAGAGTATTCAACATCAATCACACACATGAAATATACATAAACATATATTCCCGAGGAAAACCATAAAGGGAGAAACCTCTTCTTCTTCGAATGATAGGCAATATTTTTATGTTCTGTATATCATATATCTTTGAGCACCAACTCAATGTGAGGCTACCACCTCCGTTTTACAAGCTACAACTTGCTGAGATCACCAAATATCTATTTTCTCTAGCACCCACTAGAAGGAAGCACCAACTACCTGAGTGTTCCAACATCAACTAGATGGAAGCACCAACTTCTAGTCACACAGGCACCAACCTGTACAACAGAGAACAATAGTTCTCCCTTACACCACCCTACCACCTTGTTTTTTTTGGCTGCAACAAGATGGAAGCTACAACTCCCTGTGTTCAAGCACCCACTTGAAACTCTGAGGACAACAATCCTCCCTAGAACCACCCTACCACCCTGAGATATAAATCTTTACTTTTTAAAATTTATTACAGTGATACAATATTTATCAATGGCTTACCAGTCTCATCACTGTTCGTCTACATTGCTCTGCTCTACCTGCATCAGTGTGTTTCTTCTCACATCTTATTGCACTTAAGTTCTCGTACAGTCAACTGTTTTGACCATTTCTACTCTATCCATCTTATGTTCTTCATCTCCGCATCTTTCACGCTCTGTTCCTGCTGTCTCCTTGATCACATATAGTTCAACTTGTTTTATCAAGAAAAAACAACCTCTCTCTGTCACACCATTTTTATTTTATTCCTGCTCTCATCATCCGTTACACTTTGCCTCTCCAACGCTCAAGTCAAGAATCTAAAAACCACTCAAGAACAATGATTCAACCACTCAGGAACAAGGATTTAGTTAGTGTAACTGAATCTTAACTGATCAAGAAATCACAAGATGACACAAAAAACCTTCGATCAGATTCTGTTTGATCAACGCCGTTGTATTATACACGCAGAGGCCTTTTTGAATTTTCAATGCGTAACCTCCGATGTGGATCCTTGCAATGCTAGCTCCTTCCCCTATTTTCTGCTGATGTGACCTTGGGCGATGGTCTCACGTGACCATGTGATTGTGGGCGCGAGCTCTTTTCTCATTAGCCCCTTGTCGCATGTGACCTCGGGCTACGCCCTTGCGTAAGCGAATGATTTCGGGTGCATCCAAGAGTTGTTTGGGATCAACCGCTTTTGTCCCCACAATCCACCTCCAGCTGCCACGTACCCTTTTTCCAAAACCGTAGTTTCAATTGCGACCCGACCTTAATTTTTTAAAGTTCGCGCACCTTCAATCCCTGCAATGCGATGAGACCATCAATCTCACGATCTTGACGGTGCTCCTGAATTGAAGGATCAGATATAACCTTCTTAAATCAATGATTGTGATCTATTTCGTGATCCGGGCTCTAGGAGTTTCAAATCTCAAACCTTGCTTTCCTCCGTATGTCAGTATTCCGGAGTTGACAATCCACTGACGCGTGTCCCTCTCGGATCAATGATCGAGATCGCCTTCGGGTCTCCAGACTTCAGAGATTTCAAATCTCAACTTCCTTTTTCTTCTGACTGGATATCTTTCGAAATGAAATATCTGCTGACATTTGTCCTCCTTAATCCAACGACTATCCTTTGCTCCAAGACTTCGACCTTTTCGACTCTTCGACGCTTCTCTTTTCCATGAACGCTTTCACCCGGAGTCAACAATCTATTGACACGTACCCTCCTTCATGATCAACGATCATGAATGACTTCGACACTTTGGGATTCAGGAGTTTCAACTCCTATGCACTCGTTTCTCCCGAAGTGATTTCACCCGAATGCATAATCTTCTGACACGTACCCCTCTTGGCGATCAACGGATAGGGTCTTCTTCGGGTCTTTGATGTTCGGGACTTTGGGACTTTAGGCTAATCACTGATTCATTCTCCTATGGAGTTGTCATCTGCTGAATAATTCATAGGTGGTGGAGACCGCTTGCTGTCTGTTAACACTTCCACTTACACTATCCTTCCACTGAACTAGATCAACGGTTGAGAATGCACCTGAAGCAATCTTCAAATCAGATGACTGAGAGCGACTTCAGACCTTCTTCCTTCGAGAATTCGGGACTTTTGAAATTTGTTGGTGATGAAACTCCCGAAGTAAATCTCCTGGAGTGACATAGCTTGCTTACGTCACTTGTTAACATGGCACGAGCCAATTTCCTCTTGACACTTGTCATCATCTGATTATGCCATGTGTACTTTCTGATGTGGTCTTCCACATATCCTTGCTGAATTGGTTTGTTGACATGGGTGAGACGTGTAGGCAGTGTAGTGGAGTGTGACGTGTAGCGGGTAGTGGAGTGTGATGTCGGAGCGCGAAGGTGGTATGTATGAGTTTTTTGGTGGTTTACTCGGAGGGGGGGTTAGGCGGTAAGTGGTAATGAGTGAGGGGGGTCCTAGTTGATAGGAAGGTGACATGTATGAGGGTCCCACATGGGAGATACCACCAAATCGGACCCCCGCCCATAGTTAAAGGTAGAAAGGTCGAGGGGGGGGGGGGGGGGGGGTCTGATATGCCCCGTCGACCGTAGATATGATTTCCCGATTATCATCCACTAAGATTAGTGCGCCCTTCTTCTAACTTATCATGTCCTTCCACTTTAGAATGATCTGACGACTGAAATTTACTCTGGATCTCCGAACTTCGAGGATTTAAAATATCAAACTTTTCTCCCCATTTATCCTATCCATCACTTAATTTAATTTGACGATCATGAAGACTCTCGAAGTAGATCCACGATCAAGGATTTTGATCCAGATCACGTTTCTGTACTACGCTTTCCCTTCTGAGCTTTGATCTCTGCATACTGTTTTCTCCTCCTCCTGAGCTTATGCTTTTTCTATTTTCCATCATCGCTACTGATCTTGCCATCAATGACAAGAACATGCTTCCTGTAAAACATGCCAACAATAATCTAGTATCCCAAGTAGTTCTCTCGGAGCCTCAAAAAAATATATAAGTCTTTAAATACAAAGTAAATGTCTTTAAAGAAAATATTTTCATTCGCCCTTCAAATAGGACTTGGATGGGGATCTCATAGACCATAAAATGAAAATACTTGGAAGATAAGAGGAAAACAATCAAGGATAAACCTGGTTTTCACAAAATACTGAGAAATAAAAGGAACTATGACGAATGATTGTGGAAGAAATAAACATAAAAGGGGGAACATAGTTGTTTCTTGACTCACTATGATGGAAATTTCTTGTCACCCTTTACTTTCTTGGAGGTGTTTATTTTATATATGCATGTTGTGGTTGAGGTGGCATAACCGTTGCAACTGTTTCTTGATTTTATGGCTTAGTAATTTTGATTAACGCCTTTTTCAAAAACTCCTCAATATACTCCCTTAAATGAGCTACAATAATTTAATGCTTAATTTTTATTTCAAATAATTCATTTTCAAATTCTCTCCATGTTGGCACCCAAAGTTTTGTGTCCAATTTTGCACGTGCGCAGAAATGAAGTTGTGCGCACTCACTCCCTAGTTTTTTGCGCACCTAAGAAAATCCATGAGGAATACCATAAAGTGCACATAAGAACATAGTTTTTTAGTAGAACACCAAGTATAAAGACTACCAAGTGTGTGCTAGTTTGAGTTTTGTCAGTTGTAGTTGCATTATAATCCAAGAAGATGCTAGCTAAAATCAAGAAAAGGATAATTGAGAGATCCCGAATGATTATTGAAAAAAACATATGAATATGTGGGGAAGTCAAAAGATGAATTGTCTAGGAAAATACGATTTCCCCTGATGTAGATAGTCTATGTGGAGCATTGGCAGGAACCAAAAGCATGCAAGGAAGTTGGATCAGAAAAGCAAGTGGATCAGAGAAGAAAGCGACAACACTCCCCAACAATGAAATATATAAAAGAGATATTTAAGCTCATAATGAGAGATACTTGGTTGATTAGTCAATTGATTGGATATCTAACTAGTCTGAGAGTTTTGAGTTAGCTTAGATACCTGTATCGAGCTCACTCTGAGCCTGCTGTAACCTTGTAATGTTTTGAATATATTCATGTGTCTTTGATAAGTTTGAATCCTAATGCAAGGTGCATGGCACATTCTATTGTATTTCCACTATTTGATATAATAATGATATGAAGTTATGTGGCTATCATATGCAGACATTCAACACACTGTATATCTCTAATGCTATGAAATACTTCCAGTAATAAAGCTATGGAAGTTCTAATCTAATCTGTGTCTATTATGAATGAGCTGGATATGTATGTGTATAGTTTTAATTATTAGTTCTAAATAGATTATCATACCTAATTTACATGGATGCCAATTGTAGTAATGTTTCATATGTTTAATCGTTCATCCTTGTCACAATACCTTATGGTATCTGTGATCCTCTTTGCATCTTGGGTGAGACCTTCCTCGACCTTGGCCAAGGATTAATATGCCGATACTTTGGGTTTTTTGTTGGATAGATCTGGATGAACCCTAGGTCTAAAACTCTCCAATGTTAAGAAGAAGGGTATGCACACAAGTGTGGACAAAAGGAAAACCCAACAAATGGTTCTATTTCCTGGACCCAAAGTCTTGTTGAGATCGATGGAGGAAGAGAAAAATGAGCTAGAATCCTTCTAAGGAGGATATTCAAGACTGGATAGAAGAAAAAGAGGATGATTTTTTCCTATGAGAGATGTAAGGCTTGCGGGTGAACGCGAAATAATGGAAAGGAAGATATTGTTACCAGGACATGTATGAGATCTTTGAAAAAATTTCATGTCTACTGCATGAATGGTTAAATTGACAAGATGAAATTAACTCAGTTGCGTTACCTTTGGAGCCAACAGTTTGGGATCAAGCCAAGCTTGATATCTTGAAGGTGCTAGATAAAAGGTGGACTCGGGCTATTGATTTTTGGTTCACTCGAGTGAAGGGAGGATACATTGTTGAATTCACTATAGAATATAGTGATTCTTTCTCCGATGCTGAAAGAAAGTTTGAAGAAGGTCCAAGGAAGTGAATGCTAGAAGAAATTCCACTTTGTATCAAGATGTTGTTTGTGGAAAGAATAATGATGCACACGGAGTCTGATAGAATGAATGATTAAACCCCCTAGCGTTGGTGGGGGTTTTAAAAAGGTGGGGGAAAAAAGAGTGAGAAGATGGATCCAAAAATTCGTTGAGATGAGGTGAGGACTAGAATGGACCCAGAAGAGTAGAGGAGAAAAATAATGAGAGATACACAAGAATATCTAAGATGAGAGAGAAAGTTGAGAAGAGTAGAGAGGATTTATCCAAGGGTGTGAAATGAGGTGTCATGCCCATAATGAAGAGGAAACTAACACTAGGAAGTGGTGTGGGAGAGGATGTTGTGCTAGAGTGGAGCATAGGCGAGAACATGCATGCGAAGAGGCTTGGCATCAATGATACTAGTAGTGAAAGTAGTGGTAGTGAGGGCCTAAGTGACGAAGCCCATACCATTTGGCTATTGCAGTATGCTGCAACCTTAAGAGAGAAGACACCTCACATGTGTGGTGCGCGGGAACAAAGTTTTGGTGCACCAATTGAATTGGAGGAGGAAGTGTCACATGGTTACGCGCTGAAAAGAAGCGAAGTTGTCATGCAGTACAATGAGGTGCAAATAAGAAGAGAATTTGACACTCAGCGTAGTGGTAGTGCATTGAGCAGGAGATAGGATGGAACATGGATAATTCATGTGCTAAGTGGAGAGAGCGATTCTGCACAAGGTGGCAGTGCGTAGATCAAACCAAGAGATGATGCACACAGTGGAAGTGTGTGGATTGGCCTAGAAATAGGATTGCACATTTGTGATTCCCAATCAAGTCAAGAAGAGAGGGAACATATTTTTGGTGTGCTAGAAGAAAAGGAAGATGGAGGATCCCCTCGTGGTGGGGGATATGATTTGATATTATTGGATGGTATTTTGTGGCTAGAAGTAGATAGATCTTTGGGTCACCTCACAATAATTTTAAGAAGAAAATGATCTTACCCCCCTTTTGTATGATCCCCATTGCACATTTTTAATAAAGAAGAAAACACAACAATTAGTGAAGAGATTGGAGTCGAAGAAAGAGAAAAGGGAGATAGAAGTGAGGAGACAAGTGAAGAAGAAGTTGAAGTCAACAATACTTTATCCCAAGCTATAGCGGTGTGGAAATATCCAGCTAATAGTAATCAGAGAAGAGGAAATAGCCCTAGTTTGAATATGGAAAATTGATATAGTACACTGAGGTTTCCCATGTTCCATGGAATGGGTAAGGATGATGCATAGAAACAACGGTTCATCTGTGAAGTAATCTGGTCTAGAAAGAGAGTTATAGATGACCTAGTGAAGATTGCACAACTAGATATGAAATTTAGGGATAGATCCCTGATGTGGTACAATAAATACAAGGCTATTGCACTAGCGAGACAAATGAGGTCCCTAACTGAGATCAAGAAGGATCTACTTTGAGAGTTTCAAAAGATGAAGTTAGAATACCAGTGCATTACGGAAATGAAGGAGATCAAGAAGAAAGAAGGATAAACCATCTGGGATTATGACCAACGGTTCAAAATATTGTTGGATAGGTTGATTCTCCAAATCCAAGACCTGTAGCACAAAGAGTGGTTCATTTCAGGGTTGCTCCCCCATATCTAAGTTCCAATCACCCAAGAAAATGTGATTAATTAGGATGAGGCAGTTGATATCATGATGCGATTGGAAGCTACACCTGGAGGTGCAGAGACATCAACCAGGTTGGTGTAGGTTCAGTCACAAATGGAAAAAATAACAATACAACTATAAGATATGGCCAAGAATACTCTCTGAATTAGGTGAGTGCAATGAGTGGCTTGGGAGATCCCATGCCCAATTTAAACTGAAACACCAAGTTAATATCACCGTGCATAATTAGACATGTGAGTAGTATAAAAAATAAATGCGAGAACATCACACCTTACAAAAAAAATATGACATTGACAAGGTGACTCACACAACCACTCAATATCAGTACACCGTGCTCCTCTCATATTTCCACAACCTGCTGGAGGAGTTGGACAACTTATACTCCATGATTCCTGCCACTTCTTCTCCAAGCTACGACACTCCCCCCAAAATTAAGCTCTCTATAGTAAAATATCTCCTACAACAATTCAAAATACAACTCACTGAAAATAGATAACCACCACTTTCCACCAGATCACCCACTTCGTCTCACCTCACATTGATCCAGACCACTCAAGCTGCTCTCCACATCGACCAATTACAGGTGAAGGATTTCTCCAAATGGGTGGACTATGAATCAACCTTCTGGACTCATATTTTAACCCCACCTATTATCTATCAATGCAAAATGAATTAACACATTTGAAATGGAGGTCACAAAAAAATGATACCTAACTTCCCTACCTCCTTGGGAGTGGGCCATTGCGATGTAGGATATCGACACAAGAATGAAAGAGATTATTGTAGCAAGAGTGGAGCACCAAAACACATCGGATATGATTTCTGTCACGACAGATACAAAATTTACTTTGTTCACTCAACTGTCTAACATGTTGGTTGCTGTCTTCCCCCTAATTGAGCATCTCAACAACACCAATATCATGACTTAAACAATCACAATTGACATTGCAGAACCGATAT
This sequence comes from Picea engelmannii, assembly GCA_009831015.1. Lineage (NCBI taxonomy): Eukaryota > Viridiplantae > Streptophyta > Pinopsida > Pinales > Pinaceae > Picea > Picea engelmannii. The sequence continues at coordinate 505,355 of ML779472.1, forward strand.
TCCAACTTATCAATATGCTCCAAGATCATTTTTCTGAGATTGAGAGTCAATTTCTGGAATTTGTGCAAAAACTCAAAGTAATGTTTTTTTTTTCTGTCACCAAGATCATTCCATAAAGAAGTTGGCTCAAGGATGAGCCAGATAATAGTGGTGGGGGCCTATTGGCACCCAAAGTTTTGGTTCAAGTTTTATGCATGCACACACATGAAGTTGTGCGTACTCATTCCCTGTTTTTGTGCGCACCTAAGGAAATGCACGAGGAATTCCATAAATTCCACATTGGACTGAGTTTTGTTAGTAACACGCCAAGTATAAAGACTACCAAGTACAAATCAATTTGGGTTTTGTCAGTTGCACCGAAATCCAAGAAGATCCCCACCATAATCAAGAAAGGAATCATCGAGAGATATTCCTGAATGACTATTAACAGCAACATATGAAGAGATGGGGCGGTCAAAAGATGAGCTAGCCAGGTAGTTAATATTTCCCTTGATGTAGGGAGTCTATGTGGAGCACTGGTAGGAACCAAAATCATGCGAGGCAATTGGATCGGACAAGCAAGTGGAGCAGAGCAGAAAGAGACAACGATCCCCAACAACAAAATATATAAAAGAGATCTTTAAGCTCAGAACGAGAGCTAGTTGGTTGATTAGTCCATTGATTGACTATTTGACTAGTCTGAGAGTTTTTGAGTTAGCTTAGCTACCATTATCAAGCTCATTTTGAGCCTGATGTAACCTTGTAGTGTTTTGAATATATTCATGTGTCTTTGATAAGTCCGAGTCCTAATGAAAGGCACATGGCACATTCTGTTATATTTCCACTATTTGATATAGTAATGATATGAAGTTTCATGGCTGTCATAGGTAGCTATTAAACACACTGTATATATTTGATGTGATGGAATACTTCCTGTAATAAAGCTATGACAATTCTGATATAATATGTGCCTATTATGAATGAGTTTAATATATGTGTGTGTATAGTTTTAACTCTTAGTCCTAAATAGATTATTAGAATTGAGTTACATGGATGCCAATTGCAGTAATGTTTCACATGTTAAATTCTTTATCAAAATACCTTATGGTCTCTGCGATCCTCTCTAGATATCGGGTGAGACCTTCCTTGGCCTTGGTCGAGGATTAATGTATCAGTGCTTTGGGGTTTTTGTTGGAAAACTTTGAACAAACTCTGGGTCTAAGACTCCCCATCGTTAATAAGTATGGTACGCACGTAAGTACGACTCAAAGGAAAACCCAACACTCAGATACATCTCGGATTGATGCAATGTATCATCAACTTCATCATTTCTATTAATATACCGAAATGACCATGTTTTAACTTCTTTTTCGGAAAAGTCTATTGTTTCGGTGAATTCATTTGCCCAAGCAACTTTTAATGCATTAAGTTGTTCCATTAAATTTTTCTTTGAAAAATTCATGGTATTCATCAATAAATTGGGACCATCAAGTTCCTTCATAAGATCCACAAGGTTAAGAAAAAAATATTTTTTATTTTATTTTTCAAAACATCAATCTCATTTATCATTTCTTTCAAATATTTAATTCTTCTTCGACAAAATATATTGAATTGTTTCATCCGGTAAGTTGAAGGAAGTTTTTTTTTTCTACGAGCTTCACTAAAGATCGAGACTTTAGCTGAGAATGAACTCACAACTTCCCTATAAAATCCTTCATCATTTTCTAGGTCCTTTTGCAGATATTCCTTGAAATTTTGTATTCTTGATGAAAAACTAGAAATAATTTGAGCAAGGTGCCAAATTTATTGAATTATATCAATTATTTTCTATATGGCATCGCCAACATATTTTCTTATTGCTTGTAATAAACTTGAAGAGCCTTTATATTTACTACTTATTTTGGGAACATTTTCGAACACAAGTGCAGGTTGGATTGAATTCAAAGGCTCTGGAAATAATGGTCCCGGTATCAAGGAAATTCTAACTCTTCTATCCTTTGTTTCAACTTTGAATTTTCTTTTTCCATATTATCAATATATTGCTTCAAATATTCTCTAGTTTCTTTATGGAACTGTGTGATTTTGCAACTCCATCAAAATCAATTGATGACTTCCATCTTTCTGATGAATTCTTATTTTTAATATTGACTTTTTCCAATAACAATTTCTTAGATTCATGATTGTAGGACGTGTGGTGCAAAGTAACACATTCCTCTTCGAATATTTCAGGTTCCTTGGTAATAAGGGCTTCAACAATTTTCCTGGTTTCCAGTATTCTTTGTGCAAACCAACTAGGTTGTTCAATGAGCTCATCGATATCCATTGCTCATGGAATTTCCTAGATTTCAGGTATGCTTAACCTTGTTGTTGATGTATTACTTTTTCTTTTGAAAGAAGTATATGCAATGTGATTTTTTTCAAGACTTTTTCTAGGTGGGGCTTTATCACCACCATCGTATGACCATCCAATTGATGCCTTTCTCATATACATACCATTGGTTCTATTATTTGTTATTTATGGAGTACTCTTTTGGGACTTTGTTGGTGAATTAGGGTTTTTATCCACCAATTCCCTTCCATGCTGTTTATGGACTTCATTTGTACTATTTGTTTCTTCCATGTCATCTGAAACTTGGCTTGACGCGATTTTACAAATATCTAGATTATCTCCACCACCTTCTAGAAATTGTTCAAATTTGGTGAAATATGAATAATACTGAATTAATTCCATGTGTGTAGTGAATTTTTTATTTGGGTCAAAACCCTTAACAAATTTGGCTTCCTTTGAGCCCAGTTTTTCATGATGTCCTACCAGTTCATCAAGGTGGGTTATATGCTTTACAATACATTCTCCAATTTTCCATGGTAGGGGTATGGATTGTTTTTTTCCTTCTATCATAAAACAAATGGGTCCAGGTTTATATTGTTTTCACATTTCCTCAATTAAAAGTCTATCTAATACATAAAATGGGAGAAGGAAAGACATTTCTTCACCACCAAACAACTAGATAACAATAAATTCTTCTGAAGTTTCATAAATTACTTTCCCAAAGATAAAGGTAGTTGCTTCAAGATATAGTATCGATGTATTAGGACCAAAAATCAACTTTTTAAACTCTGAAATAAAATTGTTCTAGACTAGGTAAAAATTGTATTGAGCTTTGTGTCTATACAAAGACGAATACCATGCATAAATTGGTTCCATCTTAAAATAAACATGATTTTTCCTCCGTAAATATTCAAATACTTGACCATAAGCAATGGCACAAATGAGGTAAGAAGTCATGTAGAATTTTTTATTATTTTTTAAATTACCAAGCTTGAAAAATACCTCACTCGAAATAACATGACCCCAATCTATAATAGATTTTTCATGCAAAGCATAATGCAGGGAATATATAAAATTTCTTGGTACAAATGAAATAGATTCCAGACCAATAATACATGTGAAAAACCATGCAAATTCTGTGTATGGGTATTTTAGTGTAGTTAACTCAATCATAGAAGAAACATGCTTCTTGCTTGGGTCTTCCAAATAATTTCTTAGAAATATCCCCCCTCCTTTATGTTTCTTTAGAAATTCATCAAACTCTTCATTTTTAAACCGCAAGGTAGGTGTAGGGATTCGTAAAATTCCGGAAAATGCTAAAGGAGCTAGAGAAACGGGTTTATGTCCTTGTAATTGAATTATTCTTTTCTCATAGATGAACTTATTTGTGAACCATTGAACAATTTTTTTTGAATTCTATAACTTCTGGAACACAACTTGTTAACGCTATACCTGAAGTCCAAATCAAGTTCATTTTCTTCTCAGCCGGAGAAAGAGTATTGTAATAATTATATGCCTTGGACTATTAAAACTCTTGATTCTCATGCCTAATTGTTTTTAGTGTAGCTCCACAATAAAACTCTTTATTCTTACTTGCCATTCTTTTTCTGTTTTTTTCCTTGAAAATGGGTGGCTCTACTATAGATATTTACAACTTGGCATATTAATTTTTACTTAATTGCACCACATATTGTCCTGATAGTTCAATCAATCATAAGTCTTGCTTTTAATACTGTTGGCTTGTATGAGATTTGAATTTATTGCAAGTTTTAACAAATATTTCATGAATTTAATAATGACCTTATGCTGACACAACTGGTTGTTGATGTGGCGTGAACAATAAATGTGATGGGAAGTGGTGATTTGATTTCATGGCGGATAAAAAATGTTGAGTATGGGAGTGTAAAATGAGTAATGAAAATTGAAAATTGTATAACGCGGACTGCAGACCTGCAGACACATATATGAGGAAGGGTAAGGAAGTCTGCACTGAAACTATAATTATGGATAAGTATGGGAAATAGTCATTTTACAGATCAAATAAGTAAAATTTCTTTTTGGAGAATAGTATAGGACTTCGAACTTGCGGATCTAGGGACTAGAAAAAGGTTATTGTATGGTAAGTGGCCCCACATCTTCTTTTATGAAAATTGGCTAATTGTTGAAAAAGTGAAAAAGGTATAATTTGGGGAATGAAAAGGTGAGAAGTACATTTTTGGGAACGCGATATTGTGGACTTTAGACTTACAGGCCTGGAGACTCAAGAAAAAGTTGACATATGGTTTGTGGCTGTTGGATCATGTTGTCATTGATGCCAATGGTTTGATTGATTGATGTCATTTATTGATGTCAAGTGATTGATTGATGTCAAAGGATTGATTGATTGATGATTGATGTAATATAATATGTATTGTCCTTGATGAGACTGCATAGATGAAGATGGATCAATGAGTTGTCATTGATACATGATGAAGATGAATCGATGTGGTTCCATTGGTATATGATGCATTGTTGGAAAAATATATAGATGACTCATTATTGTCTTATCATGATTGATAAGGTGTACAAATGGATGAACTCCAAAGTGGTCGCCTTATGGTGAAAGCACTCACGGGAAGATTCTTTATGGATTGAGTTATCCTAGAAGAATGGTTGGAGGACCCATGCTTGTATGAGGAATAACGAGATGAAGATCAAGGAAATTGTTGGTGAAACTATCCTAGATGGATAGTGCTTGTCATGCCATTTCT